>CM062614.1:25150405-25375405 GCA_025617555.3 Puccinia polysora
TTTATTTTATTTTATTTTATTTTATTTTATTTTATTTTATTTTATTTTATTTTATTTTATTTTATTTTATTTTATTTTATTTTATTTTATTTTATTTTATTTTATTTTATTTTATTTTATTTTATTTTATTTTATTTTATTTTATTTTATTTTATTTTATTTTATTTTATTTTATTTTATTTTATTTTATTTTATTTTATTTTATTTTATTTTATTTTATTTTTTGAATATGTTGTTTTTTTAAATATTTTTTTTATTGTTTTTTATGTTTATGTTCATTTTTTATTTTATTTTTTATTTTTATTTATTTTTTATTTTTTATTTTTCTCTCCATCAACATGGTGGGTGACTTAGGCTAAGTTGTCCACCTCCCTTCAGGTGTTTTCTGCATTCCTCCTTTATGGGAAAGGGGATCCAGACAGGGGTTATTCTTACCACAACCAACTTTCACGTTGATGGAAAAATTGGGCTTTGTTGGTTATTTTGCTGGAAATAAGAGGATTGACAAAAAAGAGAGAAACAAAAGAAAGAAATCTAAAAAATTCTAAATGCCTGTGGGGAGGCGGACAACTCTGCCTAAGTTTTCCACCATGTTAAATGAGAGAAAAATAAAATAAAATTAAAATTAATAAAACAACATATAAACAAAAAAACCAAAAAAAAACACAAAAAATCACAAAGAAACCACAACAAAAAAGGAAATAAAATCAAAAAAATCCTGAAGCTTATCTGGGTTCTGCAAGCTGAAATTCTTGGTCCCTCCCTCATATATGGGAGTGCACACCAGTGCACTGAGTATCAAAAATTCAATATTTGATGGTGTTTCAAAAACATGGTTTGTAGGGAGGATGAGCTTGTATTTGAGGAACAAAATAAACATTCCAACAGGATTTTTTTAAGTCTTCAACCAAAATACAAAAATTCAAAAAAAATAAAAGAAATAAAAAATCAAAAAAAAAAGAATCAAACTTCAAAAAGAAAATCAAGAGCATTATTTTTCTCCTTACCCTTAATATTAAATACATGAGTATTTTATGCCCCCATGACATTTTTCACATGGGCATTTCCTTGGTTTGGGTTGGTTACCCATACTGGTGTTTTGAATTTAACCAAGGTGGAGGGGGAATGCCACTGGACCACATTTGGTTCTGCCAGCTGAAAGTTTTGGTCCTTCCCTACCTTGAAGGATTTCACACCAGTGAGGTGAGTTTCCTCAAATTGACTTTTTGATGACATTTCACAAACAAAGTTTTAAGTGAGCATGAGTTAGTGTTTCAGGAGCAAAATCTTCATTCTGGAAAATGTTTCACTCTCACCAAAATAAATATTAAAAATAAAAAAGAATTCATTGTTTTTACCAAAAATGGACCATTGAAAGAAAAAAACATAGGATTGAAAGAATTCAAGAACTAAAACAAAAATCAAATCAAAATAAGTTAAACATAAATTTAGAAAAAAAAAGCATAAAAGAAAAGGAATTATTTTTTGAGACCCCCTGGGTGTCTTTCAAAAAATTATTTAGGTAATGGGGTTGCTTGCACATTATTTTTATCTTTTTTTTGATGTTTCCAAGAAAAGAAAAATACAGAAAAAATTATGAAAACGGTTTCAATAAGAATCTTTTTGTATGTACAGCCCTTTAAGGATTTTCACTGAATCATAAATTATATTTTTCTTCAATATTTTTGATTTATTTATTGAAATGTAACAAAAACAACCTTTCAAAATGTAGACTGCCCCATTTTCAATTCCTTTTATTTGAACTTATTTTCATGGTGATAAATATTTTATGGGCTGAAAAGCATTCATTGAAATGAATAATATTTTTTTTTTCAATCTTTTAATGATATTGTCAGCTTGATAATCTTTACAGAGCAGCCTGTAAAAAGTACCAAAAAAAATAAATAGAGACATTGCTTGAGAGTAGGAAAAATTTATAATATCATTAAATATTGGGATTTAACACCACCTTTCACACCTGAATAATCATATAGAATTAATGAATTGTGGAGTTTTGAAAAGAATTCCCTTCCTGCAAACATAGAAAATACTGCAATCCCGCACTTCTGGGTTCAAATTCCCGCACTTCTGGGCGCAAATTCCCCCACTTCTGCGCATGAATTCCCATACTTCTGAACTAGACTTCCCCCACTTCTGGGAACAAATTCACACACTTGGGCCACAACACCACACAAATTCCTATACTTCTTCACTTCTCCAGCACCTTCCTACAGGATTAATTGGTCAAGGAAATTGCAGGAACATCCCCAACCAAATTCCTGCACGCAGCTGCAGCAGTTATGAACCAGCGCGCAACTGATGTCAACCCTCAGACACACAGCCAGGCTTTCCTGATTAGAATAAATTGAAAACCATACATGCAGCCACAGGAAGGTGACCAGAAAACAGCTGTGGGAATACGCCACAGAAAGCTGCAAAAGATGCTTTCAAAAGAAGCTACAGTGGCGTTGAATTACAGCTTGGAAATGCTACTACCCAGAAAGAGATATGAAGCGTATGTAATAAATATCTCCATGGGGAGAAAATGACCTAAGACATAGATAAATCAAATAAAAATACATAAAAAGTCAAAGAAATATATTTAAATGATTTATTCAAATAAATACATGAACTTTTGAAAACAATTAAAAATAAATATTCAGACCTTAATACACCATTTAATGTGACATATATGAGGATTTCAGGACACAAAAATATCCATGATATTTTCAAAAAATTGAATATGTAAAATATTGTGTAACTTCCCAAAGGAAGTAATTTAAACAAATTATTTTAGTAAATAAGTCAAGACTTCAAAAATAACTATTAATAACTTCAAATGAACTTAAACACCACTCAAAGTTACATAAAATATACTTCTATGACATCAGGATTTCCATAGAATCTTCACCAAAGAGATTATACCACCTAATCTATGAAATTCTCATGATATCTTTGACTCAAGTGGCATCATGAGAATAATTGAGCACATTTTCCAAACAAAATATCAGACTGTCATTGGGAATAATTCTCATACTGTGCTGATCTAGTTTGCAACCATGTTATAGTACCTGAAATACATGCTGGGCCACCACCAATTACCGTGCTAGCATTAGAACCCGTCCCCTTTTGTCCCTATAGCCCACAGAAGGACAGTCTGAGACCCAAAAAGGTATAAACAAGGATACCTTTTTGATGATTTTTAGACCCCAGACCCAGTTACATATACATTCAGACACTGTGACAAAGTGATCAAATACTTATAAGAGATAATTAAGTGATTTATTTCTTTAGTATGATAATTTTTCCCCGTCCCAAAAACCTTATTAACAAATTAATGCTTCTAAAATTCCTCTAAACCAAGAAAAAGTATTAAAAAAATCCAGTATAGATAATTGCAGGCACATAAGGAAGATAATACTAAACCAGTAATTAATTTATATCCTCTCCTCCATGGATTTTCTGCTACAAGGATCTGCCACTCTATTTTATATTTCATATATATATTACCTTTGGGCAATAAATCCTTTAAATAATATTATTATGGGTTCTGAAGTAACCAGGTGTACAGATTACAAAGTCAATCCCCTAAATATAAGGTGTTAAATATCTCCAGTATACTACTTTGGTACCTCTTTTTATTCATATATTAATTTATTTATTATTAATAACCACCAATGACTAAACCAATCCAACTTGCATCTTCTTTATCCATATATTTATTGATCATTCCTGCATAATATTGAATAATAAACTTATTCTCTACTCTATCACCTCTGGTAACTAAAAGGTGGCAAGGACCTTGGCATCCAGGAGGCGGAAATTTATCCTAAATACTTGACAAGAAAGAAACTTTGATTCCTAATATTGAAAAAAGAAATATTGAGAAGGATGTTACTTTCAAAAGCCCTTAGATTGGATCCAATTTTACAAAACCTATAATACATCAAACAGATCCAAAAAAAGATATTTCTAAGCTTTTGAATTGATTTTCAAACATTCAAAGTTTTTGAAGCACCAAAAAATTCAAATGAGAAGTAAAAGGAATAGTTCCAAAAATTCATTGAGACTTTTTTTCTTGTTGGTTTTTGGGCAGATTTTTGAAGGTCTCAAAATAATTTGAAAATTCTGAAAGATTTTTTATAGGAACTTTGCATACCAATCTACAATTCTGATTTTTTATAAATTTCACAAAAAAGAATCCTTGAGATGCCTGTGTTTCCAAGGCTATGTCAATGAAAATCAAAATCAAAACTGTTAAAAAAATCAAAAAAAATTCAAAAAGAAAAAAAGAAAAAAAATGCAAAAAGGGATAAATTAAAAATATAATAATTAAACTGCAAAATAAAAATCAAAATGAAAAAAGAAACAAAATTGAATTTTCTTATTGATGAAAAGCTGATTTTTTTTTCAAAAAAAAGTAACTTTGATTTAAGGTATAATTATTCTTCATAGCATTGATTTATTTTCAAATTAGGGTTATGGATCTGAGGGCATCCAGCCCATGTTTTTTTCAATATTTTAAAGATAGCATTCTGAATTTTTCTTTTTAAAAAATCAGATTAGTACAGCCACTGGGATGAAATTGATTCTTGAAGGAGAAATCAAAACAAAAATATTTGTCTATAAATAAGAATTGAATTTACTTTTTTTCAATAAAATTATTTAAATTTTGTTATGAGGCTTTATATAAATCCAATAAAACTTTCATGAAAAACAGTCCTGAACCAAATTTCTTGACAGTTTTAAAACCAATATGATTGTAAGAATAAATAAATAAATTCCCAATAATTTCTTTTATGTAAAAATTTTCAATCCAATTCATGCAATATATAAATATGTTGCAGAAATATTCTGAGAAAATCCAGAAATCAATTTGATGTTTGACTCCAAAACCTCAACAAAGTCAAAACAGGTTTCACTCACCATCCAAGATGCTACACCTGCCAGCAGGTACAGCCATTTTCTTCATGGTGGCTGATGGTTGATGATCTATTTTTTTGCAATGAAATGAGGTGGTGGTTAGGTGCAATCTATGACAGTTTTACATGCAAAGAAGAAGAAATGATCTACATAAAATTTGTCTTCCCATCAAACCATCTATTAAAAAAATTGTTTTTATTGATTACCTTCATCTCAAGCTTTTAGATTTTTTTTGTATTTGCAGTGCTCAATTTGATAAGAATTTTGTAATGTTGTCCATGAAAAATTAAAAACAGGCTTTATCCAAGTTAGCCAATCTGCCATTTTTTTAATGGAAGGTTTCAACCCAAATCCTCCATTGAAAAATCAAAAACCCACCTATTTCACGTTGGGTGTGTCAGATTTAACTGGAAATAAGTGGGGTTTTTCAATTTTACTTAATAATTCTTGATCATTTCTATTTCTCCTTTAAAATCCCCATTCATACAGTGCCTCATTGTTTATCCTTTAAATCAGCTCTTTCCCTTCTTCCCATCAAATCAATCTCCCCCAAAGCTTGTCTCCAATTTCCTGTTGGTTGTATCCAAAAAATGATCCAAAAGGGAAACTATGCCTCCAGCCAATCAATGTGCAGGTTGTTTCTCATCTGTTATAAGAGTTTGGAAAGCTTTAAGAATGGTAAAATGCTACCATTAATGAAATCAATCAGGTAATGGCAAAGTATAACACTTCAATAAAAGAGATAAAGGGTATGTTTGTGCAACTTGGAGATTCTGAAAGTTTCCAATCTTCATCCTGGATGCCTAGGCTCTCTATAAAAACTTTGAGAAACAATTTCCATCAATTGGGTTTGAATTTTGGCTCTCCATTTCCATCACCCATCATTCAATCCCCCTCCCTGGTTCCACCCTCAAACCCACTTTCTAAACATGGTGTCTTAAATTTTAGAGGCTTTGCAGCTCCATTCAAGTCTGGTAGGTCCAGCAAATATCTAGATGGCTAGCCAACCTCTCTCAAACCTCAAACTTTTTTGATGTATTTATCTGTATCTTTGGACTCTTTCATGATAACCAATTGAGGTAGCATTGCTAGAAAGATTAAAAACTCCTCGGACTAACGCTCTGCTTCACCTTCAACATTGAGAACCTCCCATCTCAACAATGCATCCAGAGCCTACAATGGAGAGTGGAGCTGTGAGAGTTTGCAGAAGGACGTTCTTAAGATAAAAGAGGGATTGAGGGATTGAGAGTATGAGATCGGGACTATCAAAGTCTCTATTTGTGAAATCTGTTGAATCATAAAATTCTAGTAGCCAATGCACATGGTCTTGTTTGGCCACTGAGCTGGATGACAAGGCTATAATTAGTAACTTCATGTGTCAAATGCAGGCACAAGGATGGTTGCTGGTATTCAACCTAATTGTGAATTGACCTTGAGAATCTTGTTGACAAAACCATATAAATTTGACACTTCAGCCTCTGTGGATTGATTCAAAAGTGAGAAATAGGCTTTTGAAAATTGAGCAGCATTTTCTTTTGAAAGAGAAGGAATTGGAGATAAAGACAATTGAGAACCAGAAGAAACTCTTGGATCTCAAGGTCAAGTTACTGGATAGTAAGCAAGCCAAACTAAAGGCCTTAAAGGCTGAGCATGAATACATGGTCAAAAACCTGCATCCTAGATGTTATTGATTTCCCTCCAAAGATGGAAAACAATAGATCTAGCCAACCCCAGTTTCAATTCAAAAACTTTGATGTCTAAGATTGCAATGACTGGGTTGCAGAATAGCCCAATTCAAGGGTACACAATTTTTTTCTTGTTTTACAAACACTGGGTTTTTTGGTTCTTAGAGATTCATATTGCCAAATACAAATGGAAAAATTAAAATTGAAAAAATATTTTTTTTTTTTGAAAAAAAAGTCCTCAAAACTTTTGATTTTCCTACAGATTAGAAGAGAGGCATATGATGCCTCTTACCTAAGAGAAAGGAAAATTTAATTAAAAAAGGATAAAAAGTAATTAAGAGAATGAAATAAGGAAAAAATAGTGATATAAATAACAACCCCCAAGTTGGAAAAATGGAAATAGGGCAAGCAGGATGATCAATTTGGGAAATTCATCAACTGAAGAGTTGGGTCTACTTCCAACAATAACCAAAAATCAAAAATTATAAATAATCCAAATCCTAAACAAGTTTTTTGAGTCATACAGATCAATTTATAATTTCCAAATATAACCACAGTTCTAGGTCAATATAGCCTAAGTGTGTGGCATAAGATCAAGATTAGATGCATCAAATAAAAAGTAGGTGGATATGGAGGGGCAAGGGGGGGTGTCTATCAATTGGTTAGTATGGAGCTCAAGAATCCAACAGTAGAAACTAAAACTTTTAGGGTAAGATAATTCCTCTCTTAACCTCTTTAGACAGCCAAATCAATATCCAGAAATCTTGGGCATATTTTTCCATACCAAACAAGGCCAAAATCCAATCTTTGGACAACTGGGCCTTAGCAATTAATTATCTATTCTGGGTTAACCACCACTTGAGGTTATTGATGATCTTCTTGTCCAAGTCCTTATTTTATAGGGGAAAAATCAGCCTTTTTAATTCCTTCTGCCAATATAAGGTGATATTACCCGCAATCAAACATCTCACCATGGCCAACTCATCATACTTTTGAGTTCAGGGATGAGTTTTTTATTCCTCTTATTGGCCAATCTGATGTCTTCATAACCTGGATGGCCTTGTATCCAACTGGGTAAAGTCTTATTTATGATCATATTGGCTAGTCTTTCCCTGAAAGGGTAAAAGGTGCCCCAATTGCCAGCTATGATGATATCCTCCAAATGAGGATTGGTCATGGGATGATCAAAAATCTCCTTTTTTATAAAATGGGTTTTATGGAACAATAGTGCTTGGGTTGATAATTGAGCAAAATATTCAAAGATTTTGTAGGCATGGGGTGCTTGAAGAAGGTAAAATTGGCAACTAGGTTTTTGGACAAGTATCAAGAGGGAGGGGGTGCATGATTATTTAACAGAGAATCAAGAGGTTGTAACAATGGTTGAACAGTCATTGAGAGAGAGAGAGAGAGAGAAGGGGGAAGAGACTGACCATTCTGAAGTATAGCCTTGCTTGGATCATGCATCTTGTGAGGAAATTGATGATGATGACACCTTTACCTTATTAAATGAGTTCTTTAACTTGTGAAAACCCAGGGGTAGGTTAGAGATGTAAAAAATTTACCTGATCATTATTGAAGTAGACCAAGAGGGCATCAAATTCATTGGACAAACCAAACCTGAGCATAATTTTTTGAGTCAAACTCAGGGATTTATTCAATCTTTTGAAATTGGGACCCCTTAGGATTGCTGAGGAGATGAGATGAGGAATTTGACCAAAAAAATCTTGTGAGAAAAACTCCAACTGGTACAAGGGCCCAAAGATGGGATTGAATAAGCTGGTGTTGATGAGACAGGAATGATGGGAAAAACACCAATGGTTTGATGATGATGATTGCCTTGGCTTTCTGGGTTTTTGGCCATGAGAGTCACAGATGATGACTTTTCTGGAGCTGTGGGTGTGGCTTTTTGCATGTTAATGGATGAAGATGCATAAATGGCGGATTTTGTTTTTGAAATATTTCATTTCCATGAAAACCACCATTTTCAAATACACCAGTTGGGGCGTATGTATTTCAGAAAACCGCCATTAAAAAAGGTGGGTTCTAATGGCCAGTTTTCTAACTCTGATACACCCTAATAAGTCAAAATACCAAGAATGATAGATGAATTATTTTATAAAAAGGAATATATCAAATATTCAGATAATTTGAATAGAAAAGGTTTGGTCTTCACTGAATCAATTTTTTCTCAATGACTATAAAAATAAAAAATGGTTAATGGAAAAAACACCAATTGCTCAACAACAAACAAAGCCAAAGTTATTTAAGATTTATATTTTGAAAGGTGAATTGAGAGGTAATTTTAGTATTTCTGAAAGTATTTCAAGGTCTTTTTATTTTTAAATAGGTAATTAATGGTTTCAGAATTACATCATGCGTAATGCAGAGAATTTCTTGAATTCCTGATACCAGAAAACTTGCAGTCCTTTAGCTAAAGAAAGTGATGTAGTGAGAGAATAATAATATTCTTTGAAATAGACACTGTGAAAGTTCAAACATTATAGATATAGCAGGAGCTGGTTCAAGTTTTATAATGGTTTGTTTGAATGTTTTTCAATGTGTTATAAAGAGGAGCCACAACCTGATAAAAAGTTAGGGGTCATTATAAACTCTCTCCAGGTGATCAACTTTGGACCATGTACCCTGGAAGATGAGAAATTTTTGATTACTCAAGAAGGAGGTATTACCCAACTGAATAGTAAGAATGGCCTGGAAATAAAGCAAAAAGGCCAAAGAAGGAAAAAAATAAATTACTTCTTTGAGTAATTACTTACAGGGTACCTGCAGTTGTTCTCAGTTCAAGGGTTTCAGATCAAAGGTGGGTTCTTGATGACTAAATTTCATTGGAACAGTAATGGTTTTGAATTAAAAATAATAATTTAAGACTAGGGCCATAAATCACTTGCTTATCTCTTATAAGCACCTGATCATGCATGGTAGAGGGCATTGATAATAAATAATGAATTCTGGGTTTGAAAGAGCCAAGAAAGGTCTGTATGAATACCCTTTTTTGAGGTGGAAGAGAGCCTCCTCAAGGAATGTAGAGAGAATAGGGCTCATAGGCTAAGGATAAAATGCCAGCCAGTGAAATTTTAGCACTTCCTCTTGGTTCTTTTAATCAGCTGATCATAGATCTGCTGGATTTATGCATGATTTTAGCTGCAGGATCTGTCATTGTGTTGATTTGTTATTTTAGTGATTATGCACAGATCTTTGATTTGTATTAGTTTCAATTGACTAAAGGGATCATTGATGGATATTCATTGATTTTCTGTCATCTACTTATCAATTTGGTCATTTTTAATATTTTTTATGCAGACTCCTAGATGTTTTTTATGGTCCTTATAGTGCTTTATCAGTCACTGTTGTGGTGATCCTTAATATCTGTTTTACAAATTAATAAGATTTCAAATTTGATTTATTGTAATATTATTTGATGGATCAAGTTTTTAGATCATCTTTAATTCATTTTTCTATCATCAAATATTTATGGGTGATCCAATTAGGTTGTAGCTGTCTGGTGCAGTACCTTGTTGACGCGGGAGAGGTATTGCAGGTCTGAGGTGCGCAAGTATGGCTTCTGTGTGCGGGAATTGGATCTGCTGTGTGCCTTGCATGCGGGCTTTTGGTCATTTATGCATGCCAGAATAGGTTTATAGGCTGTGCACGTGGGTTCTTTGACTAAATTAGTGTGGAAAGCAGTTGGATTTGGGACTTGAATTGCATGCAGGGCTGGATCCTGGCGCGCAGAAAATGTGTAGGGATGCAGGGCTGCGCTTGGGAATGTTGAAAAAACACATTTCCACATTTAAATCCTGAAATATACACAACAAATCAATTCTGACTGAATTTTGGGTGTGAAAACTATATGTGACAATGTACGTGAGATATTAAAATTTCCAAAAAGTCACTGTAGTGGTGTTGTGAATTTTGGAAAATGTCTTATTTAATTATTTAAAACATGAAGTAGTAGGAATTCAAGGGAAGGGTCAGTGAGTGAACCTAACTAATTTTGGGTGGGGAATCCAAATCTGTACTTGAATTTCTTGATTTCCAACTCCTTCTTTAGTTCATAAATTATTTTTTTATTTTATTTTATTTTGTCTACTTTTGACAGATTGCTCTGTAAATAGTAGCCAGCTGACAGTTGTGTCCTTGATTCAAGGGTATGCAAAAGAAAGTTACAGCAAATTGTTTAATGGCCTGTTTAAAATTCCAATGAGCATCACACCTCTTGAAACCATTCTTAAATTCTTAAAACCCTCCTGAATTTATTTGATATTTCCATTTGAACTATCCTTGGAAACCTTCAAAATATTTTTTCCAGTCCAATTCAATCTCCCATATTTATTTTCTATCTCATTGTATTTTTTCATAATTATCACCCTGTTATTTTCTTTTTTTAAAATCTTATTTTTTCTATATTTTATTCCAAATCCCAATCATAATGATCAAAAAATCTGCTTCACATTCAAGTACAAAATAAAAAAAAAACTGGAGGAAGATGTCTTTGCCTTCTAAGGTAATATGCTTTTTAGTGGGGATTAACATAAAGAACCTGATTATGCCCTCTCTAGATAGTAAAAGCATGGATGCAGAAATTTTATGGAAATTCAAGGATAAATGAAATTAAAGCATCAAATTATAAGCAGTTAATGGAAAACATGAATACAAATAAAATGAAATTCAAGAGAAAGAGTAATTAATGTAATTAATGTGAAGAAAGTGGACTGAGCACCACGAATGAGAAACGTTATGATGAATTTGAGCAAGTAGTTGGAAAGTTTACTATTCAAGGTGTGAAAGGTGAGTTTGAAAATGACCAGAATTGAATTTAAAGTGTATTATAGGCTTTTGAAAGGTTCATAGCTGACTTAATTTGGAAGTGTAAAGGTGTGAACCCAAAGAAAATGTGAATCAGAACTGAAAGCTTATGAATTTCTTACTAAGGTAAAATCAGAGACTAAAATACAATTGATTAGAAAAAATCAACACAGAATCCAGTGAGAAATAAAGAAAAGATTCATAACAAGCTATCTTATAAATATCAGAGTAATCAGTATTGAATTTCAGATTAGATTAAATAAAGCAACACCTCTCTAGCTCCGTTGAAGAAAACCAGAATGTGATTTAGTGTTACCACTTGAAGTCACCTATGGAAAAGATTTGCACCAAATTATGAATATCCTCCAGGCGGTATGGTCTTCTTTCTTTGAAGAGTTTGTTTTTAAGGCCTTGAGACTTCTTTGATTGAGTGAACTCCTTAAGATTGAGATAAAAGAAAGTTGAAAAGCTTCCTTTCTTGGTTCCTAGATTGCCCACGGTTATTTATGCAGATTGAGAGGGATGCAAGTTAAATATGATATTGAATAGAAGAAAAAATTCCAGGCGAGTTTAATTATGAGCGCGGAAAGGTGACTTAAGAGATCAGGCGTGACAGACAAGAGAAATGCATGAAATATAATAATAAAATAAGAGAATAAAAAGGGAGAAAAGAAAAGAAAAGAAGAAAGAAGATAATGAGAAAATTAAAGATAGATAGCCTACATATATTCAAAATCCCCTCATAATTTGGTGTGGATCAAAAACCATGTTTCATAAGAAGGTCAATCATCTTCCTGCTCTACAATTTTGAAAAAGCATCTTCAACCATTTCCTCAGATGGAATGAGCCAAATGCATACCTCATTCCTTCCACATTGCCCTTGGAGCCATTTTAACTTCATGTCAATGTGTTTAGTCTTTGATTTTGAACCAAAGTGCCTGATTTTATCCCACAAACCTTTTTTATCAATTAGAAAGAACGTTGGTGGGAGCTGCCTTTTCCATAGTTACTCTGTAATTGATTTTAGCAAAATTGATTCTTGAGCCCCATCAGTAAGAGCCTTCAGTTCAGCTTCCGTTGTAGATAGAGTGATATTTGTCTGCTTGTGACTATTCCACACAACTGGGCATGACATCCATTTGGAAAGAAACCCAGATTCTGATTTTCTGGCGTCTGGATCATCAGACCACATTGCATCTGAGAATTACTCAAGACCTTTGCCATCAGCGCATGGATTAAGATTGAGCAAGTTCTCCAATGTTCCTGCAAGGTACTTCCAGACATTTAAAACTTTTTTCCAGTGTGACCGCCCGGGCTTTTAATTGAATCTGGACAATAGAGACTCCTCTGCGCAAAGATCAGGAAAAGTTCTACAGGAAAAGTGATTCAAAATACCTGTGAACCTTCTATAGTTAATTCCTAGATTTATGAATTATTCATGATCCTTGTCTGTGGCTTGTACAAGGCGCAGACCGGGTGCCAGAGGAGTGAGCACCATCCAACCTGATAGCAGGCTGAGTTCTTCTAGACTATCCACTATGAGCAACAGTTGATTGAGATTTATCTTCCCCTCCACAGATGACACCTCCATCCCAAGAACTGTATCTGGATTGTGAGAGGATGATTTTGGAAATCAATTGAGGAAAAGCGCCTCAAACCAGTCAACTTCTCCTACAACAACAAGATCATCTACATGAAAGAATAACAAAGATTTCTTGAGCTTGTGAATGTACAGGCAGGCATCCAATTCTGAGTCTTTATACCCAATTGAATTCACCCAGCTTGTTAGTGTCTTAAACCAGTTTGCAGGAGCTTGACGTAGACCATAAAGGGACTTCTTCAACTTCAGAAAGGTTTGTTTACGGTTGCATTCTTATGTTTGTAGTATGTAAATATCTTTATCAAGAGGAGAAAATAAGAATGCTTCTTTGACTTCAAATTTAAAAATTCTCAGCTTTTGTTCAAGCCTGTATATTAGAAGAAGAAGTAAAGTTTCAAAAGTTCCGGTAGGAGAAAATGTTTAACCAAAATCTATTCCAGGCGTTTGCAGATTTCCCATGATGCACAGCAAAGACTTGCTTATTTCTGCAGATGAAAGCGTTGCAGGCTTCACTTTATCAACACACATAGTTCTCAAAAAATTATCAGGATTTCTGTTGTAATCTTCTCAAACTTCTTGATTCTCTATGTCCTCTATCTCAGTCTTTTGTGAATCCTCCCATTCCTCTTTAGACTTACTAGTGTGCAAGTAGTGCAGTGGCTTGATGCTCTCCTTCTTCTCCCTAAGATTGTTACCCCTTGCAGATGTTGATGTTGTTGCATCTTCTGTGGCTGAAGACTGAATAGACAAACTTGAACATTCTTGGTTAAAAGTCACAATTTCATTTCTTGAGAAATCATCTGGATTGGTCCTGTGATTTTGAGAATGAAGGTGGTCATCTGTTTGGATCAAGGCTGTTTCCTCCTCCAGAGTAAGTTATTGAAGAGGAATTAAGCTAGCATCAGAGTCCTTTTCCGCAAAATAAATATCAAGTATGCAATCTGGCCTGGCAATTGAGGCGTCAAAATCAAGGAACTTGACACTCTTTGTGTAAACAATCCTGTTGTCTTCAGTAGGAAATTTAAACAAGAGTATATCTTTGTTGTAGCACACCAACCTTCCAAAAGAAACCCAAGGTTCCGTCTTGGTCAAAGGAGGTTTTTCCCCCATAATAAATGTGAGGGGTTTTCTGATAGGGTGGAAATAATTTAAATGAAGTTTCTGTCCCTTGAATTGCTTGTAAGGCAAATTTTTGGACCTGTGTGAGGAAATTCATTTAGAGTGAGAAAACAGGCCTTGAGAACTACCCCCCAATAGTTAATGGGCAACCCACTGCTGTATAGCACTGTTTGAAGAAACTCAAGTATTGTATGGTTAAACCTCTCTGCTAGGCCGTTTTGCTGCGGTGTGTAGGGATCTGAGAAAGTCTGTTTGATATTTTTTCCACACAGAAGAATCTGTTGGACTGAGGGCACGCAGAGTAGAAAACAAAGTAGAAGGATGAGAGAAGAAGATCCTTCTGCTTTGCCCCGACTCTGCCCTCAGGTAACCATGACTGGCTGAAGTGTCACACATGTCGTGACATTAATGGATAAGTATTTGATATTGAATATTGAAATTGAGACGTGCGCGCGCTAGCATAAAGAAGGAGATGAGACTGTTGTGAGACATATATGGATAACAAGTTGATGACCAGGATAATGAACTGAGACTGATGAAGGTGAAAGAGATGAAAAGAAGACTAAATGGAAATATAGAAAGAAAGAAATGTGAAAGGAAAAGACATGGAGAAATGGAGGTAAGTGTTTACTCCAACACCCCCCCTTGCTGGCCAATGCCTGAGATACCAAATAGACGTTGATGAGTGTTTAAGAGCACACGGGGGAGCAGCTTGGTCAGCATATCCGCGATCATGTCTTTTGTGCTGACATTATGAACTTCAAAAGCTTGTTGAGAGACGCATTTGCGGATGAAGTGATGCCTTGAATCAATGTGTTTCGTTCGCGAGTGATGTTTGGGATTTTTTGCAAGGGCTTCCGCTCCTTTGTTATCGACAAAAATTTTGACGGGGGCATCTCCTTGTAGGCAGAGCTCACAGAGGACGTTACGGAGCCATAATCCTTCTCTTTGCAGGAGTCGGATAAGGCTTTGTATTTGGCCTCGGAGCTCAAGAGGGAGACAGTCGGCTGCTTCCTCAATTTTCAGGAGATAGCTCCCGAACCAAGGCGGAACGTATAACCTGAAATGGAATGCCGATTGTCCCTATCTTCTTCCCAGTTGGAGTCGGAGTAGCCGACTAGCTTGAGATCATTGCCTCCAAGAGTGAGACAGAAGTGTTTGGTGGCGTTGAGATATTGCAGTATACAGATAGCGGCATTCCAGTGGTCAAGGGATGGATCTTGCAGGAACTGAGAAAGTTTGTTGACCGCAAACAAGATGTTGGGACGGGTACATTGGGATACCCAGAGTAAGGATCCAATGAGTTGATTGTACTGAGGGGGGAACTTAGGGGAGGTAGGTGACCGCTTGGAGAGGAATTTGAAATTTATGTTGGTTGGAGAGATGGCTTGAGTGGAAGAGGGAGGAAGAAAGGAGGAGACAATGGAGGAGATGTAGTGGCTTTGGCCCAAAGAGACCGTGCGCGAAGGAATGTCCCGGTGGATGGATATGGAAAGGAACAGTGACAGGTCCTCATCGGAACCAATGGAGAAGCGTTTCCTGACGTCTGAGATGAAGGATTTAACAAAGTCCGGGCAGCCAACTACAGCTAGGTCATCAACGTGTGCAGTGATGGCGCCTACAAGAACACCACGCGAGAGCTTGAAGTAAAGGGAGGGGTTGTAAGACGAGCGCGTCAAACCAAGGGATAGAAGGGCTGAGTTTAATTCAATATTCCACTGTCTTGGAGACTGTCGAAGGCCATAGATTGCCCTGGAGACCTTGCACACCCAGTCGGGATGAGCAGGATCTACAAAACCCGGAGGCTGGGACATATATACGGGTTCGTCTAAATGGCCGTTCAGGAAAGCTGTTTTGAAATCGACCTGACGGCTGACCCACCCTTTGTTGCCTAACAGGGACAGGAGTAATTGCAGAGTTTTGAGACGGAGTGTGGGAGCAAAGACTTTGAGAAAATCCAACCCTTGAACTTGCAAGAATCCCATGGCCACTAGACAAGCCTTAAGCTTGATGATGGATCCGTCGGCGCGTCGCTTGACTTTGAAGACCCATTTACAGCATATGATCTTCCGACTGGCAGGTGGGGGAACAAGCACCCAGGTGCTCATGCCTCAATGAGAGGAGATTTATTTGTGGGCGGAAGTAATCCAACGGTGGCAATGAGGCGACTTCATTAACTGCTTCCAGGTCTTAGGCGCGAGGAGATTGTCTTTCACTTTGGCTGATTGGGAGTAGTTCCCAAAGCAAGACGGAGGGCGAGTAACCCTGGAAGAACGACGGGGGAGAGAGGGAGGGGACGGGGAACGACAAGCAGAGGGGACAGGAACAGGACTGGGAAGAGAGGGCGGAGCAATGGAAGGAATTGGTGGAGAGGGATGCGGAGAGGATACGGGGGAGTTGACCGGCGATCCAGATTCAAATGAGGAAAGGGGAGGTGACAGGAGGGGCGGGAAAACTGAATCGTCAGAAGGACTGGGGCTGGGACTGCGGTGATGAGGACAGTGGGTTGAATCAGTTGGGAGGGAGACTTGCGCATCAGGAGACAACTCAGAGGGAGGAGATGCAGGGATGAGATTGGAGTCACCAGCAGGAACAGAAGAAGGAGGAGGGGGCAGGGGTGGAACGACGGGAGAGGAAGAGTCATTGAGAGAAGCAGAGGAAGGAGGAAGAGAAGGAGGGGGGGAAGGTGGAAAATACGGCCAAGGGAGTTCAGCAACGATGGGAATGTGATTTGTATTTGCGTCTGGATTTGAGGAGCCATAAGGAAAGAGGGTGTCGTTGAAGAGACAGTCCCTAGACTTAATGATCTTCTTGTCAACAAGGTCCAGAAGCACGTAGCCATTCCCTTGACTGAGATAGGATAACAGAACTGACGGGCAAGCTTTTGGTGAAAGCTTTTGTTGATTGTGTTCGGATACTTTGTACCAGGTAAGACATCCAAATGGGTGAAGGTAGGTTGGCAATACATTGTTCTGTTAAAGAATCGAGTTGGGAGAGGTGAAGCCCTGGGGAGTCTTGCATGGAAAGGAGTTGAAGGCAAAAAGAGAATGTTGGAGAGCATCAGCCCAGTGGTTTTTGGGGAGATTGGATGATAGGAGGGCGGATTGAATCAGATTTAAAATAGTCCTATTTGACCGTTTGGCTACGCCATTAAGCTGTGGAGAATGTAGAGGTCCTGGTTCGTGCGTGGTCCCTCTGAGTGATAGAAAAGTCTTCACTTTGTTGTTGATGTATTCCCCCCCATTGTCAGTGCAAAGAGAGCTGATGGAGCACTTATACTGATTCTTGAAAAAGGAAAAAAAGGTTTTTATGCACTCATAGGCATCTGATTTTTGTCGGACGGGGTACGCAAAAAGTTCTTTAGAGCAGTCATCTATGAAAGTAAAAATGTATTTATACCCTTCTTGTGACTTAGTTTCAAAACTGCATAAGTCTGAGTGTATGATTTGGCCTGGGAGATTCAACCAGTAGCTGAGAAAAGAGTGAAATGGTGTTCAAGACATCTTGGATTGAATACATGTAGTGCATTGCTGTACTTTGTATTTGTTATTCAGGCTGGGCTTGATATTGTGTGATTTTAAGAGTTTGCAAAGTGATTTTAGATTGAGGTGTGAGAATCTACAGTGGTAGCCAAGGAGAGTGTCATCAGACAAAATCTTGACGCTTGAGAGAACCAATTGTTCTTGGCTTACCTTCTTCGAAGGAAGATAGTATAAGTTTGATTTTCTATAACCAGTAGTGACTGGTGGAACATTGACGGAGAGGCTGAAGTCTTTGAAGATTTTGCACCCATTGGAGTTAAAAATTACTGCATATCCAGCATCACATAGGCTTGAGATGGACAGAAGTGGTTCGTGCAGATTAGGGACGACCAAGGAGTTGATGTTACCGAAGGTCAGATCAAGAGTCCCTTCAATGCTGGACGCGATCGTTGAAACATTGGCCAGTCGAACTGAAGTGGAGCAGGGGAATTTTTTCTTGAGTTGTTCCTTGAAAGGATTCATTGAGAATGTGCACCCGGAGTCAAGATTAAAATCCGTGTTAGATGTTGGCTTCAGTTTTGTCAGATTGCAAGATGCGTATCCGGCATGGATTACTATTTCTGATTTGTAGAAATCATCCTCATTGTCATTTTTGTTTGTTGTCACAATATTGGCTTTGTTCAAATTTGGTTTGTTTTGATTCTGCTTGTTTTGTTTTGATAGCTTGAGTGCTTCATGTACTTCCGGACATCTCAAAAATGAATGACCCTCAATCTTGCAATTGGTGCAGTAATAGATTCTTGATGGATTTGGTCTGTTGGAATACTTGGTGTTGGTTTGGGATTTGGCTGAGTTTTCCACAAGCGAATCTTTGTTTCTGGTTTGTCGTTGCAGGTGTTCCTGTTTGAGTGTGTTTATAAGTTTGGAGGAAGGCACTGACTCTTCATTCATCATACTGGATACACATCCAAGCCAATCATCTGGAAGAGAAAGAAGGATGGCCGTTGACTGGAGATTGTCTGCAGTGAGAGGGTTCTCAGGTGTAATGAGTGACAATAATTTTTCTCTGTAGGAGACTATCTCTGAAAGATGAGCTTTCATTTCTTTGTTGTTCAGCTTGGTGAGAAGAAGCTTTCAAATCCAGTACATTCAACCGCCTGATGAGCTGTCCTGATGTGCTTTGCGGAGAGAGTTCCACATCCCAATTGCACTTTCTTCATGTTTTCTGATGAATTGGAAATTTGAAGGATTTATAGATCTTGATATAACTGAACATACTGCCAAGTTGTCTTTAGACCAGGTTTCATGATTCAGTTTTTGTGAATCGTTAGTAGGAAGATATCCAATGCCAGATGCTCTGAAATGAATACGTAGTATCATCGCCCAGTCCAGGTAGTTTGAATCTGATCCTGGAGAGTTGAGCGGAATAATCAAAGGTGTTTTAAACACCGGATGGGATTGATTTTAATCCATAATTAAATAATGTAATGACACTTTGAGTACCGGATCCTTCAGAGATGATTTGATAGACAATTTGGTTGCGCCTCTGGGCTCATAACCTGTTGGACTGAGGGCACGCAGAGTAGAAAACAAAGTAGAAGGATGAGATTTCATGAGCAGAGAGCAATGATAATAACTGATATGGAGAAACAGAATTGATGAAAAAGAACATAGCTTACCTGAGGGCACGCAGAGTAGAAAACAAAGTAGAAGGATGAGAGAAGAAGATCCTTCTGCTTTGCCCCGACTCTGCCCTCAGGTAACCATGACTGGCTGAAGTGTCACACATGTTGTGACATTAATGGATAAGTATTTGATATTGAATATTGAAATTGAGATGTGCGCGCGCTAGCATAAAGAATGAGATGAGACTGTTGTGAGACATATATGGATAACAAGTTGATGACCAGGATAATGAACTGAGACTGATGAAGGTGAAAGAGATGAAAAGAAGACTAAATGGAAATATAGAAAGAAAGAAATGTGAAAGGAAAAGACATGGAGAAATGGAGGTAAGTGTTTACTCCAACAGAATCTACTTGAGTCGTTTAAGAATTCTGTGGCCTTGTCTGAATGGAGAGTCATAGGAGTGTATCCAAACCATTTTGACTCAGTTTTAATCAAACAATGGAGTGTATATCTTAATTGACTCTTGTCCTTCACGGGTAGGGAAGCCACAAACCTTGTGCAACTCTCAACAATGGTTAGAATATACACGTTGTGATGTATGCTTCTGGGTCTGATGGGAGCAATCAAATTGCAGTGAAGATCTTGAAATGGTCTTTCTTCCTGTTAATTTTTTTCACGTGTCTGGAGATTAAGTACTTTTGCTGATTGAACAAGCTCTACAATTTCCTGGTTTAGATAATTTGATTCCTAGCTTCTGCCTAATACAATGATAGCTGGCATGCCCAAGAGAATTATGAAGAACTTCATCATGACTCAGGTAGGAGACTGGGAGAAATGCACCATGGTTTAGTTGAATGACAAGTATATTGGAATCATATTCCCCAACGGTCAAACCAATCCCCTTTGTTAATTGAACCTTGTCAACTTGTAAGGAGACATCAAAAACATCTAGCAGTAATCAACAAAGAGATATGAGATTTGAAGTAAAGTGTGGAGTGTAGATAACATTAGTCAGGGTCACTAATTTTTGTTTATTATTGATAAAGTTTATTGATCCTTTTCCATCATAAAAAGGACTGTATACCCCCAAACTGTTCAAGATAAACCCCACTACAGATGGTTCTAATTGATTGAAGAATGAAACATCAGACACCATGTGTGTCAAAGATCCTGAATCAAGGATGAATTTTTGAGAAATATGATGATTAAGGTCAGATTGAAAAGATCTAACACTAGTTATTGTTCCCTTTGCCTCAAGTCCCTCAGACTTTTTCTTCTTTGGGAAACTTGGCTTGAGTTGAGGATACAGCTTTTAAAATTGACCTTGTGGATGAGCTTCTCTGGGATTGTGCCAACCATCCTTGCAAGGTTTGATATTTTTGTTGAAAAAAGATAATTTTTTGGGATTTTCTTTCTTACCAACAGATGAGGAAGTATTTCCAAGTGTCCTGTTGTTTTGAAACAGAAAAAGATGATCAAGGACATGATCTGGAGTAAGCTTCTTATCTGAGTGGGTTATCTGTTGAATGACCATATCCATGGAGGGAGGCAGTTTTTTGAGATTGAGTTAGGCAAAAATATTGCTTGATAGTTTGATTCCAACTTTTTGAAGTCTTGATATGGTTGTCTTGGTGTCTGTGATAAAAACAAGAGCCTTTGAAGCATAGAAAGGAGTTCTTAAGAATTTTTTAGGCAATATAGTGCTGTTTGAGGCATGGTTGGAAGCAAAATATTCATGGATACTTGACCAGATGAGATGAGTGTCCTTTTTGTTTTCTGGCATAATGATATTTGCTTGAATGGAGGTATCAAGTTGTGAGGTTAAAACCATTTGGATGCGCACATTTTACGTGTCACTAAGGCAAATGGAAGTTCTGTTGGCTTCCACATTTTTCCTTGTGAGTTTTCCATAAAGATTTTCTTGAAGATCCATCATATTTACTATGAAATTTTTCCCAATTGAAAAGTTGTCCATGGTCAGTAGAGGAATGGCTTCAATGGCCGTTTTTAGGATAGTTGCTGAAAGTGGCTTGGACATGGCTGGTATCTGGTTTTAGTAGCAAGTTTACTCCAGAATTTTGACTGTTAATTATGAAAGCTTCTGAATTTCTTAATAAGGTAAAACCAGAGACAAACATACAATTGGTTTGAAAAAATCAACACAGAATCCAGTGAGAAATCAAGGAATGATTCATACTCAGCTATCTTATAAATATCAGGGTAATCAGTATTGAATTTTAGATTAGATTAAATAAAGCAACACCTCTCTAGCTCTGTTGAAGAAACCAAGAATATTATTTAGTGTTACCGCTCAAAGTCACCTATGGAAAGGATTTGCACCAAATTATGAATATCCTCCAGGTGGTATGGTCTTCTTTCTTTTAAGAGTTTGTTTTTAAGGCCTTGAGACTTCTTTGATTGAGTTAACTACTTAAGATTGAGATAAAAGAAAGTTGAGAAGTTTCCTTTCTTGGTTCCTAGATTGTCCACGGTTATGTATCCAGATTGAGAGGGATGCAAGTTGAATATGATATTGAATAGAAGCAACAATTCCAGGCGAGTTGAATTATGAGCGCGGAAAGGTGACTTAAGAGATCAGGGGTCCCAGACAAGAGAGGTGCATGAAATATAATAACAAAATAAGAGAATGAAAAGGGAGAAAAGGAAAGAAAAGAAAAAAGAACATAATAAGAAAATTAAAGATAGACAGTATACATATATTCAACAAGAATAATTCATAGATGTTACTGCAAAGTTCAAGTGCCATTGTGGATTCTGACTGAGTTGCTGGATATAGCAGCTGCCTTAAAATCTGAGAGTAGAAGCAGATTGCATTTGATTGTAAAATGCTTTTGGTTTCACACTTATGGACTGATGTAAATTATACTGAAGAGAGGGGATATGTCAAAATGATGGTAAAACCTTTCCCAATATCTTGGAGCATGACATTTTCCCAGGTATAAAACTTTCAATCTACTGCAAGCTTCCAGTTAATTTTCTCATCAACCAAGTGTTTTGATTCCAAAATAAATTACAACTGCTATATATTGTATACTCATAAATTAATTAATTAGACCTATGAATAAAATGTCTCAAAATAGCCATCAATGTAATCAATTTATTAAAAGGAACAAATTATGTGTGCCAATTTCTGTGGTCTGTGGTAACCATGTGAATCTCATGCAATGTTGAATTTGCAAAGTGTCTTGAAACTTTAACCTTTTGGATTCAATTAGAAGAGAGCCAACAGAGCAAGAGGTGTTTTCCAGGGTAACTCAAATTTTCCTTTACATCCATCAAGTGGATCCCAACCACCAACTTCTTCCAAGATCAAATTTCTAGGAGGTTTTACTTCTATTAAGTGATACTACTAGATATAAGGAAAAGAAAGAAAGGAAATAATGAGAGGTCTTCTATTATTTCCAAGGTTTCAAACATATTTGACTGCTATAACTCACCCACCACCTCCATAAATTGAACAGATAAATGAAAAGGCAAGACGGAAAATCTTTGATGAGGTTCTGAGAACCTTTGGGGGAGCTTCAAGGGTGGATCCTACTCATGTTTTCAAGGAAGAAGACAATGGAGGAGAAGGAACTATGATTTTTTTTATTTTTCTGCTTGATTTCTTTGGAGGGAAAAAAACCCCATTACCAAGCTTTAAATTTTTCTGAATGATGGTTTTCCAAGATGTGGAATACTTAGTCACAAAGCTTTTCCAAAGTGGATCTAATCTGGGAGCCTGCCAATGATCAGACTTGAACTTGAATGAGACTATATGTTTGAAATAATTTAAAAGAATGAAGCAAATAGGAGAGGATTTTGAATTTTTAGTGGGGGGGGGGAATTCAGAGGAAGAAAAGTGCCAGGAATTAAGAAGGAAACAGAACCACTGGAAACTTGTATGTTTCAGCCAGAAGGAAACCATGGCATGGAAATTTAATCCAAATATTTATGGGAGCTGGTCCAGAAAGTTGGCTCAGTTTCCTCCTTGCTTCTTTGAAATTTTCACCCCAGATTTCATGAAGTAATCTTTGTCCTTGAGAATTGGGTTGGAATCAAACTCTTTTACTATTTATTTTCTTACTTCAGTCCTGTCTTCTGATTGCCTACCTAAAAAAATGGCTGCTGCTCTAAATCCACAGTTAACATCCCATATGACATCTTGAACATGTGATATATGTGGATTGTCTGTTTTTGGGGAAATAAAGTCTTTGTATTGGAAATAAAACAAAAAATAACATTTTTTTTATAAAATAAAATATGATATAAAGATAAAAATCACTTCTTGAATTAACCATTGTCTAAATATTACAGAAGAAGAATAATATAATGTGCAGGAAACCTAGAGAAAAAATTCAAAACAAATCAGAAAAAATGAGAAATTATCATATTTACTCATTTTATCACTCATTGTGTTTGCTTTTTGTGCTCATTAATTCCTTCCAGGAGGATGGTAAGGTGAATCACCATCTTCATTGGATAGATTTTTTTCTCTTGAATCTTGTTCCAGTATTTTATTCAGGGGAAGAAACCTGCTTATTTGAAATGGTTCCAGACCTCTGAGAACAGATTTAATGAAAAATTTGATGGGCAATAGTAACATATAAATCAGCAAAACCAAAAAGCAAAAGAAATCTCACCATCTTTATAAGATCCAAATCTGGAAGCTCTTCATCTATTAGATTTTCCCCTTCATAAAAATCTGGCACCTCTTCATATTTTTAATATTCATCTTCAGTCAGAAAATGATCCTTTGTTAAAAAATGACAAGGACTCATTAAAAGGAAATCCATTACAGAAAAAATAAGTATAGATATAAAATTAACTCTTCCTCTGATTCCTACTTCTTTTTTCCCTTACCATTTCCCTTTGTGGCCTTCCATTTTCTTGGAACCTGAAAAAATCCACAAAAATTATTAATTATGAAAGGTGATATCTCTTTCAAAAAAAAAAATGGTGACTGACCTTTGAATTTGCTGTGAATTTCTTCTTTAGCCTTCTCTCCTCTTTTCTTCTTCTAAATATTTAAATCCAGATGGATATATTTTACTTGAGGACTTAGAGATCTTCTTGAAATTATGGGATTATCCTTTGATTCTTCCTCTTACTTTGTATCTTGGAGTGGAATTGGGCTCTTGAATAAGATTAAGTTGAAGTTTCCACTGTATAGCTTCTTGGTTTCACCCAAATAATATTGCTGTTCTCCAGGTGGCAACTTGTGAAATTCTTCAAATATTTCAGTGAGAAAAATTTGTTCATTACTGATTTTGGATGTAACTTCAATTTTTTCAGATTCTTCAGTTGAATCAGGGTTCAGAGTTAACTGGAGAAAGAAAAATAATCATCAATCAGAAAATTATTCATTTGAGCTTGAATAAAAAAAATGAAAAAACTTCCTGATAAGGGGGCTTTGACATGCCATCAAGGATGAAAATCTTTTTATTGGAAGAGTTCACCCTTTCTGATAGCTAATTTAAATTTTTGAATAAATGGTATACCCATGTAAGAAAATTAATCACAGTTGGTGCAAGTGGTGAAAGATTCAGGATCTTGATGAAATGAATAAATGTTTTTGAGGAGAAAGTGGCTGATTTTTCCAGAGAGTTGATCCACACAGTGATTTGAACCAATGAAATGCTTTAATTCTTGCTGAGAGGTTTCAATAGGCATCCATGGTTTTGGATGGTGATGGAATTGTAAATTTCCTGAACTAAATTACAAAAAGAGCCAATACATTTATTGATGAAATGTTTGATGTAGGAGTGTAGTCCTTCTATTCTTGAGGTACTAGTTTTTCCAAAATGCTAGTGTTTGTTGGCTAAATATGAGAAAAATTTTATGTTCAGAGGAATCCAGTTCTCAATAAGGTAGCCAGAAGTGGGTGCATTCCAGAAAAGATAAACCTTTTAGAAGTTTTGCTGATAGATTGATTCACAGTTGGAATGGACCAACTGATGCCATTTTTTCTGGAACAGCTCCCATTCATCTTCAGATTTGAAGTGCTTCCTGGAATGGGTTTGAATATTTCTGGAAAGGTGCCCGCAACAGAGAAGATGATGGCAGGAAGGTAAAATTTTTTCAGTGGAACTAATAATGCCTTGTTTTTTTGTCTTTAACAATCACAGTGGTACCTTGATCTTCCAAAATATCAAGAGTTTAAGTAAGGGGACATTCATAGTTCTCTTTTTTCCCTTTAGATAAAAAACAGAAGGAAACTGAGAAACTTGTTGAACAATTGCTTACCCAAAAAATATGAAGAAGGGGGATTCCAAACTTTTTTTTTTGTATGTACAGTCCATCATCACAAGATTAGGGGAAATTTTCAGAAGTTCCATGGAACCAGGGTGCAAAATGAATAAAGAAGCTATTTGACTATCCACATTGTTCATTTTGTAGAAAAATAAGAATTCGGGTGTTCAATTATGAGTTCTTTAACAGGATTTTGGCAATCAAGGGCATTCTTTTTATTTGTGCTCTTTTTTTTATAAATGATATTCTGATTTGTATGGATAGGTGATGAAGATTTTTGCATAAGAAAGTTTGGAATTTTTACAGGGGGACTCCATGTGTGGTGTGGTGTGGTGTGGTGTGGTGTGGTGTGGTGTGGTGTGGTGTGGTGTGGTGTGGTGTGGTGTGGTGTGGTGTGGTGTGGTGTGGTGTGGTGTGGTGTGGTGTGGTGTGGTGTGGTGTGGTGTGGTGTGGTGTGGTGTGGTGTGGTGTGGTGTGGTGTGGTGTGGTGTGGTGTGGTGTGGTGTGGTGTGGTGTGGTGTGGTGTGGTGTGTGGTGTGGTGTGGTGTGGTGTGGTGTGGTGTGGTGTGGTGTGGTGTGGTGTGGTGTGGTGTGGTGTGGTATGATATGGGATGGTGTGATAGGGGTGGGGGGGGGGTTAAAGAGGTCAAGGTGGTGGTTTATAAGATTTTTTGAGCACTCCAAGATTGGTGGAGGTCTCAGGAAAAACATTTGAGTTATATTGAATTTATGCATGCCAAAGGCCTCAAAAGGGGGGCCAGAACCCAAGTTTATTGTAATGCTTTTTGGGTTTGGTCTTTGAGGCACAAAGAGTGCCTCAAATATTACCAAAAAAGATTTTTTGGGAAGCTTCAAAAGATTAAATTAAATTAGAAGCTTTAGATATTTCAGATCATCAATATTTCTTTAAGAAAAAAAAAAATAAAAAAAGACAAATAACAACAGACCATCCCTTTCATTGTGAATTATTTTCATAGTGTTATATAATTTTAGGGGTAGAACATGTGAATAGCAGTCACAATAATTTGAATTTAGAGATTTGAATTCTTTTCTAAATTTACTTCAAAAGAAATTTTCAGAAAGTTTGATTCCAGATTTTTTTAAAAAAGAACATTCAATGGAGGTACTAATTTGAAGTGTTTGTATTTTGGATTCAATTTTTGGAGGCTCAGGATACATCCAAAAATCTTAAAAAATATTAGAAAGGTTGTTTATTTTTTTTTGACTTTCTGAGATATTTAATAAAAAAAAAGAAAAGAAAAGAAGTAAAAAGGCCAAGAAAAGGATGCAAAAGTGCAATGGGAAATATGGTTTTTTTGAATTTTTTAGATTGTTTGAATTGGTTTGATTTTTTAATTTATTTTTTAAGGTAAAAGATAACATCCAAAAATTCTGCCAAAAATATTAGAATTCTCTTCAATTGTTTTTAAACTTTCTCAGAGCTTGACTCACCAAAAAAATAAATTCAAAAGGAGAATAAAAGGATGCAAATGTCCAATGAAAAATATTTTTTTTATTTTATTTTATTTTTTTAATTTTTTGAATGGATTTTTTAAGGTAAAATATTATATCAAAAAAATATAAAAAGAATAATAGAAAGTTTTTTGATTTTTGTTCCAACCTTATAAGAGCTGAAATTACAAAAAAAAAATTAAAAAGGCAATGATGCAAATAGAAAGTTCCAAAACTCCATGGAAGAACTTTTTTTTAAATTTTTTTATTAAATTTTTGAAAGGGTTCTAATGCCTCCAAAATGACCAAAGATTAATTTCAGGGTTAATGAACCCCAGCGACTGGACTGTGTTGATTTTTGGACCTAACCATCATGTTGGCTCACCTCCCTCTCTCAGCACATTTATATTTAGTTTTATTATTTTGTATGTTTGGAATACATTTAGCTTGTTCTGACCATTTTATATATGTCTTTCTATGCTTGTGACACTTTAAGCTGTCCAAAAAACCTTTATATGTCCTGATAATTATAGTTTTCTAGGCCACCTTTATTTCTGGCACCTATAGTCTGCCGTCCACATTTTCTGATCAATGTCACAAGCTCTTGAAACACAACTGTCATTAACCCTTGCTTATGTGATACTATTGCTACATTCCTATCCTCAACCATTTTATCCTGTCTTATCTTATTGAATATTCTTCCTTATTCAAAGGACCATTTGTGGTTCTCTATTTTTCTAAACATACTCTTTCCTCTATGATCCCTTGAATGAAAATCATCAGATTCTTCCTCCTCTTATCCAGACCCAATCACTGAAGCCCTACTGAATCTGGTCCATTATGGACCCCCTAAGCTGGATTTTAATCCCCTCCATCATCCCCCTCTCCTTTTCAATCCCTCCTTGTTCATCTTGTCAAGCCTCTATTGCAAGAGACTGCAGCATCAGAATACAAAAAAAAATGAATTGTTGAAACAACTGTGAAATAAATTATTTTTCCATGTAGTAGCAATGGTGCTTGGACATAGAATGCTCATTATTTCAAGGATTTGTCCTGTGAGAAAATTAATGCCCTATTCAAATTTCCAAGAATTGCCAACTTGGTTCTGTGGTTACTTTGGAACAATTAATTAAGGGGGTTGAGGAGTTGGTTTTTGGGAGTAGTTCCAGTGGGTGAACCTACCTATTTTTGGGTGGGGAATCCATTTATTCAATGATAATTGAGGATTTCCCATTATTTATAGAATTCATTATTTTTGATATTTAAGTATTTTTCTCAGCTGACTCTGAAATATTAGCAGGCTGAAAGAAAGAAACACCATAATCCCATGTATGAAAGGCAAAAGCTACATCTTTTCCCTGAATTGAGATTCAACCAACTTTTCCAAAATTCTTTGTTTTCATTCATGGAATTTTTGGAAATGATTGAAGATAACAAAATCTTTCAGAATAACTCTTGGAATAATCAACATGATCCAGCAATCCAATTTTCAGTTGATATCTGTAGTTTGACATAAAATGCAAATGGGGCAGCTTTCCATTGATGAGAAAATATTTTCTTTGTTGGATATGGAACCATTGACTCATACACCAAACATTTCATGATTGCTGTCCTAGGATTTTTTGCCTCATTTCTTTTCAGGCCATCCAAGGAAGAGTGCAAGGGAATATCCTTCATTGAGGGTACTGAAGGTTTTACTTGTTGTATTGGCTTTTTCTATGGAACCACCATCCCCTTGATTCAAAATCCTAAGCTTGATGGAAGCCACTATTTTGATTTTAATAAAATTTAATACATTCTTTAATTATCAATGTGTTTCATGAGAAACTCAACAGCCATCCTTCCTCTTTTAAATTAGATACCCTGTTTCTGTTCAACTGTTTTTTGATAAAAAAAGAAATTTATTTCTTTTAATGCTATCCTTTGAGGCTACCTTCACAATTAATATTTTTTCCATTGGATGTTTTTTGCACAAGAATTGAAGAAATAATTTGATGAAGATAATTCAATTCTGGTAGATTCAGCTTAATCTAGTGGAAAATAAGTGATTCCAGCATACCAGAATTTTCTTCCAATTATCAAGGCACAAGTGATTTGAACTCTTGTCCTGATCAATCAGAAGTTCAGATTGAGCATGCCATAGGAGTGCTGAAGGTAAGATTTTCCAGCTAAAGATAGATTTGGAACAAGCTCCAAATTCAAAAGAAATCAAAATAATTATCAACTAGATTTCCTGATTCATTATTTCACAAAACCTATTGGCCAAAATGGAAGATAATGAGATTACATATTTGAAGATGACATCCCTGATTCTCCTCAAGCTGTTCCAGTCTCATCTAATTATTTTTCTTTTGCAATGAGATGGAATATTCTGTTGAGACTTTTAAAATGAAGATTTTCTGGATTGAGTCAAACGCACAACCTCACATAGACTGAGACACCTGCTAGAGTGCTGCCTTTGCAAAACAGTATACAGACGCTTGTGGCTTCCAAGTTTTTTGGGTATTACTGATTGTGTTTCAACTTCACAGCCTGATTACTGTGGTTATACATAATGTTAGAAGGTTTAACCTCAACATATTCTACCTCTCACTCTTTCTCAGTTTGCGTCATGATTTTATTGCTCCAATTTCAAACCTCAAGCCTGCAATTTTTTTTATGTTTGTTTTCTTGTTTTTTTTTTCTGGAAAATTTTTTTACATATATTTATGGAAGAATCCTACACCAATTTTTTTTTGTTGAATGTTAATCATCCAACCACCTTCCATTGATCACCAGCCACCCCCTTGCCTACCTCTTTCCTCCCACTAATTGGAATCCAGAAACTTCCACATAATCACCAACCACCACCACCACCTCCTCCTCACCACCAACCTCCTCCTCACCACCATCCTCCTCCTCACCACAAACTTCCTCCTCACCACTAACCTCCTCCTCACCAGCATCCACCTCCTCAGGTCACCAATCTCCACCACTCATCTCCTGACCACCTCTTCCCACTTCCCATCTCCAGGTTAGTTCCCCCTTCATTCAATTCTTGATGCTCCTTTCTGATCCTTACCCTTCCAAATATACCCCCATGCAGCATCCCGGGTTGACCCACCCCTCCTTGGACCGCACAAGGTCAGAGTTTCCTGTTACCTTCTCCTTACCCCTCTCTCCCTATTGATTAATTCACTATTTTGCAATCAATTAATAGATAAATTTTATAATTGATTAGAAAATTAATTTTATAATTGATTAGAAAATCAATTTTCTAATTGATTAGAAAATCAATTTTCTAATTGATTAGAAAATCAATTTTATAATTGATTAGAAAATCAATTTTCTAATTGATTAGAAAATCAATTTTCTAATTGATTAGAAAATCAATTTTCTAATTGATTAGAAAATCAATTTTCTAATTGATTAGAAAATCAATTTTCTAATTGATTAGAAAATCAATTTTCTAATTGATTAGAAAATCAATTTTCTAATTGATTAGAAAATCAATTTTCTAATTGATTAGAAAATCAATTTTCTAATTGATTAGAAAATCAATTTTCTAATTGATTAGAAAATCAATTTTCTAATTGATTAGAAAATCAATTTTATAATTGATTAGAAAATCAATTTTCTAATTGATTAGAAAATCAATTTTCTAATTGATTAGAAAATCAATTTTATAATTGATTAGAAAATCAATTTTCTAATTGATTAGAAAATCAATTTTCTAATTGATTAGAAAATCGATTTTCTAATTGATTAGAAAATCAATTTTTTAATTGATTAGAAAATCAATTTTCTGATTGATTAGAAAATCAATTTTCTGATTGATTAAAAAATCAATTTTCTAATTGATTAGAAAATCAATTTTCTAATTGATTAGAAAATCAATTTTCTTATTGATTAGAAAATCAATTTCCTTATTGATTAGAAAATCAATTTTCTAATTGATTATAAGATCAATTTTATAATTCATTATAAAATCAATTTTCTAATTCATTTTCTAACCAATTAGGAAATCAATCTTTCAATAGATTAGCATACTGATGGATAAAATAAATTTTGTACTAAATGGCCCAATTTATTTGCTAACTTATTTGAAAATAGATTTCCAATTGATGAGAAATCAATTTCCAATTGATTAGCCATTGATTTTTGATCAATTAGCATTTGATTAATAATCAATTAGCAATATGGTTCTGATAAACTTGCATTTGATTTCTGATCAATTGGCCATTTATTTATGGAAAATTAGCCATTGATTGGTGATTTATTAGCCATCAATGGCTAATGAATGGAAATTGATTGCTTTCAATGGATTAGAGAAGTTTTTTAATTCCTGTCAAAAGCCCCTGTCATGCAAGGGGCTCAAGGCACAGGCACTACTGCTCACAGAACTCAGCATAGAAAAGAAAAGATTGGATGAAATGAAGATGGTTAGAGTAATGACAAGGATGAAGGAGGTAAAGGATGAGAGGAATCCAGGTTTCAGCTTGCTACTTGTACAGAGAAACCTGTCAAAGTGAATAAAAAACAAAATAAAATCATAAAAATAAAGAGTGAGAAAACCTGAAATTTTATTACAGATTTGTATTCCTCACCCATAATAAGGTAGGTTCACTCACTGACCCCACCTTTGAATTCTAACTCCTTATACTTTTGAAAGTAAAATGACCAAAGGGCCATGTCATCACTATGGCAACTTTTTGGGCATTTTAATATTTCACATGTAATGTCATGTATAGGTTTCACACCTAAAATTGACTCCGAATTGAGGTGTTGAGTATATTTCAGGAGTTACAGCTGGGTTTGTGTTCTATTAAAATTACCTTGCGCAGCCCCACATTCATAAAGCAAGGGTACTGCCTGACACTAAAATTTAGGCACCTGTCCAGAAACCTGCATGCAATATACTGCTAACTGCGGATACTGGATTCTGGCATGCAGCTTTCAAGGATGCACGCTTCAAAATTACTGGCATCACTCCTGAAATCCTGGTACCGCAGGAACAGGTTACAACCCAAATGAATGCATCATCCATATTTAACAACTTGACTGACGGATAGAAGGATTTCTGAAAAATCTGAATATTGAATAGAAAGTATGAAATTAAAAGCATAAGACAGAAAAATTAGGGAAAATAGTAATAAAGGTTGTCATGTAAATAACATTACCAAATCTGTATGAACCACAAAACCCACCAAGGAGTTTCTCTAAAAATTATTGGAAAGTACCAAAATCTTCAAAAGATGGCTTAGAATGTACAAATACCCAATTCTGACCATGTCACTCAAAGGAAACTAAGACAAAATCAAGAAATATGCCAGAACTGTACAAATAAAAAATTAAAATTTAAGCAGATTCTGATAATTATGTCACAATCAAATATGACACAGGAAGGTTCAACTTATTGACAGCACTAAGTGTGCGTTCAAAAAAAAGCCCTGTTCAGCCTGCTAGCCCTAGCACACAAGCAAAAACCCTTCTAAGTGCCCTGGGAAGGTCTTCTTGCTCCAAAAAGGTATGTATACAGCTCTTTTTGCATGATTTAAACACCAGTAATTTTTAAGAAATCAATCCAGAACTATTGCAATCCATGATCAAGTTTTAATGAATGATAAAAAATTGATTTTTGGCCTCAGTCTGATAGTATAATTATCAATTTTAACCCCATTATTAATTCTAACCCCATCATTAATTCCATTGAATAATATCAGCAAAAACCCCACAAATTTTCCTGAGAACCTTTCAATCCATGAATTCCTGAAAGCATCTTGGATTTACTGCTTACATTAGTAAGTTATCTCCTCCTTGCCTCCAGGAATAAGTGCTGTGAGACAGCCAGTCCACCCGTTCCCCTTGAGTAAAGCCCTTTTGAGCAATAACTTAGGACCTCATTTCTCCAAGGACTTTACAGGGTTCAAAAGAGCCCCTTGAAGAGAGGTTGTTTCAATAAAGATCCCCAGTTTTTTATAGACTTTTTCCCCTCTTTAAAAATATATTTAAACCATTTTAACCAAAACAAAACTCCAAACTTTGCACTTGCTCTTATCATATCAGTATTTCTTAGCATTTTACATATTTTCTTGGGATAATTATTGTTCCAACACCAATATCACTTTCTTTAGCTAAATTACTGCAAATTTCTTGGTATCAGTAAGCTGAAACCAGGAGTAAGTCTCTTGAGGAAGACTCATGACTTCATCCTATAAGATTAACACCAAAGGGGTAGGTTATACAAACAAGGTAGGCTGGTTGGCTTTCTTGTCCCAAGATGAAACCAATTGTAAGAGGGAATTACCAATAAGAAGTAGTTTATTAATTCCTTGAGGTTAATTATTTCAGGAAGGAAGGAGAGGTTGGTATATGCAAGAGCTTGGAAGAGGCCTTGAGGAGTGATGGCTGGTGCTAGGCTGGGATGCCCAATAGAATTATCTGTTGACCAATTGAACTGGGGTTAGTGGCTTGACAGATTGGTTAATGCGCCTGTCCAGAAGGGTTTGGCATGTACTGAACTGGTATTTGTGGTTTGTACAGCCAGGAGCATTTACTATGTATTTACAGTATGGGACCTGTATTTACAGCGGGAGAAATGAATAATAGGACTGATTGACCTAAAACCATCAATTTATTTTCCAAGATATGTTTCAAGCTGATTCAATTTTTCAAAAAAATTCATTTAGTTACGTTAGGGCATATCAGAGTTAGCAAACCCGCCATTAGAAACCCGCCATGTTTTTTGACAAAACCCACCATTTTTAATGGCGGGTTTTTGAAATACACATCCCCCCTAACTGGTGTATTTAAAAATGGTGTATTTCAAACATCAAACCCGCCAATAAAACCACCATTTATGCATCATCATCCATCAACCATCCATCAAATCTAAAACACCCATCCACATCAGCAAATCCATACCAGTCCCATCTCCATCACATAACACACATCTCATCTCCATTGCTTGACATCTCCATCACTTAACATCTCTGTCACTTCACATCTCTATTGCTTCACATCTCTAGACCTTCACATCTCCTTCTTTGCACAAATCCCATCATCATCTCATCACCCCACATCAAATCACCATCTTTCTCAACATTTCCCATCAAACTTCTTGGAAGCAAGTTGAAATGCAAAAAAGCTGACAGAACTTTTGTTAGTATTTGACTGCCATTCAGACTCCAATTAAGACTCCGATTCAGACTCCGATTTGGAATCAACTGGGTTGGTTCTAAATGCTCTATTTCAAAAGTGATACATGGTTCCAAGAAGACAAAATCTCCCCAAAACTATGTATGAAAGTCAAAATCTTCATCTCCTCCCCATCTTAAGCTTCCAGAAACTTTTCCAAACTGTATTACCTTCATTAAAAAAACTTTTAGAGATGATTGAAGACCACCACATCTTCCAGAACAATTCTTGGAATCCTCAATGCAATCCAGCTATCAAACTGGCTGTTTCTCTTTGTAGATTGGGATCAAATGGAAATGGAGCAGCAATTCATTGATTAGAAAATATATTCTCAGTTGGATATGGAACCATTGAGTCATACACCAAAAGAGTCATGGTTTCTATCTTCTCTTTCTGTTGCTCAGTCCTTTTTTGGCCAAAAAAAGAAGAAAGCAAGGTGATATCTCAAGTAATGGAAACCAAAGTATTTCCTGGTTGCATTGGTTTTGTCAATGGAACAACCATCCCCTTGAGTCAAAAACCCAAGCTAGATGGCAACCACTATTTTGATTGGAAAAAAAGGCAATTGATTCAAATCTTTTCCAATTTCTTTGATAAAACCATTGTTCACACAACAACCAAATATGTTTTGTCTGCTTGTTTAGATACTCTGTGGCACTACAATTTGTTTGTGATAACAACAAGAATTTCATATCCCTCCATGCTGGCCTTTTGGGTTCTTTTCATGATTCATACGTGTTCAATTGGATGCGTATTTGTTAAGATTCTGCCTCTCTTCACACGCCATTCTTCTTTGATCCGCACCTCTGTGTGCGCTACTCAGTGTGCTCTCCGCGCACTCTCATCTGTCTGCGGAATCTCATCTGTAGGGGATTGTCCCCCGGTGTTCCTGGTTTTCCTTCTTCTTCTTGATAGTCTCCTTTTCTCTTTGTTCTCTTAACTCTCTTTGATAAATCTTCTTCTTTCCACTACTCTTCTTCCTATACTGTCTCATACATCTGTTCAACTCAACATTCAATCTCCCGAGTCTCATTCCACTTGAACTCAAATAATCATTGCCTGGTAAGATGTAACAGTCTCAGTATCTTGATCTCATCTTAATCTGATCTATTTTCTATTCAGTTTGTCTCCTCGTGATCTTTTCATTCATCTACCTCCACCACATCAATTAATATCCCGCTCCTCAAATATCTTCAATATCAATCTAACCGCCCTCCTAACTTTGATTTCCGGTCAAGCTGTAGGGCTCTATCTTTTTCTTCTTTTTCTGTTCTCATGATTCTTATTTTCTCACATCTATCTTTGCATTCTCCTTGTTCAGCCCATGCTGGTTCTAAGTCATACAGAAATTCAACAATATACTTGAAAGTATTGCCCAACAACAAGAGAACTAATTTGACCACAATAAATAACTTCTGGCCAATTCAGCTTATGCTAGTGGGAAATATGTGGTTCCAGCACACTGGAATGTTTTGTCCAACAATCAAGGAAAAACTGATTTCAACTATCATCTTGCCCAATCAAGAGTTTGGATTGAGCATGCCATAGGAGTCCTGAAAGGAAGATGGGCCAGCTCAAGGGAAATGCAAAACCAGCTTCAAAATCCCAAAGACATGAAGTTCCTCATCAACTGGATTATCAATTGTGTCATCCTTCACAATCTTTTAGAAGACATCAAATATCAATGGGACAAAATATTTGAAGATGATATTCCAGATCTGCCTCAAGTCATCCCTGTCTCATCTTTTACCTCATCTTCTTCTATGAGAGAACGGATTCTTCCTCTTACCCTTGCTTGCTTTGATGATTAGTTTTTGATTATAAATTAGGTAAAAAATCCCTTCACCAAATTTTTTTGGTTTTGGTTGTTCACCCAAGATTCATTGGCTGACTCACTTTGTTTTTTTTTCTCTCATTTGGTGGGGTGGAATTAGACAAATGGTTTTGGTTGTTCACCCAAGATAGGCTGAGTTGGTTTTTTTTTCACAAATCAGAACCACAAACCACTGGTCCACTCTCCTCCTCACCCACCCTCTCCAGCTCACCCATCTCACCCACTTACTCATTGGTACCATCCTTCCTCCTCACCACCACCACCACCTTTGGTCCCTCACCCATCCACCACCAACCTCACCAATACACTCACCACCCAACTCCTCATACCCCATCCTGTCAGGTGAGTCCCCCTCCCCTCTTTATTTTCTCTTGGCTGACCCTCATCCCCCCCCCCCCTCCTTCCCCTCCCCAGCCAGCTCCTGGTCACCCAACCCCTTTCAAGTAAATGCTACCCCCTCCCCCTTAGCTTGCTTGCTCACACTGCCACCCTCCCCTTTCCCTCAATTGACACCTGAACCTCCTGGCATCGCTCAATCAATGCTGGAGCAGCAATACCGGGCCCAATCAACGCTGGAACCGCGCCCAGACACAAGAACCCCCCCAGTGGCGTTGAAAAACTCCAGCACCCCCCCAATCCCTTGATCAGACCCACCCCCCCCAGCCAATGTTCAAACGGACCCGCCCCCCCCCCCCAGCCAATGGTCAAATGGACCTGCCGCCCCCCTTGGCTTCAGTACACCCCCCCCCCCCCCCTCAACCAACAACGGCTGGCCTCCCCCTCTGCTTTGGCCCCGCCCCCCCACCGCTCCACCCCCCCACTGCTCCACCCCTTGACCGCCCCCCCACCGCTCCGCCCCTTGACCACCCCCTCACTGCTCCGCCCCTTGGCTTCAGTCCCGCCCCACCCCCCCTTGACCGCCCCTTGACTGACAATGGCTGCCCCCCCCTTGCGCCACCTGGCTGCCCCCCATGCCTGCCTGCCCAGCTGACCAACCTCACCCCCCTCCCTGGCTGCCGGGCCTTGCATAACCGGCCCTGGGCCCAACCCGAAGCCAACCCAAACCCAAAGGCCCGGGCGGATTCCCTCACACCCTGGTAAGTTTTTTTTTTTTTTTTTTTTTTTTTTTTTTTTTTTTTTTGGGTGCTCTTTGGTACAGCTTTTTTTTTTTTTTTTTTTTTTGGTGATCATGTTTCTGGTGAACTTGGGATCAAGTCCAGGTTTGGTTTCATTTTTTTTGATCCAATCTTGTTTCAACAATGATGTCCTTTGGCTGACTGTTTTTTTTTCAATCCCTCAACCCTTATTGGTGAATTTCTAATTCTTCTCCCATCCCCCTGAAAATGTTACACAAAAAATCAAATCCTGTCTTGTTCCTCACCCCAATCTAAGTATAGGATTGAGAGGGAAAAAGATGGAAGGAGATGGCTTGAAAAAAATACAGAGAGGTGGGAAGAGTAGGGCTACTTGCTTAAAGAGGCTTCAATATTGGGATTCAGAAATGTCTTTGGAACTTTCTTAGGAAGGTATTAACGAAAAGGTTGTCTGGTCTTGTCAAAAACCACGTCCTTTGGATCTGTACCCTTCCATTGTTTCCAAAAATAAAGTGAATAGTTGAAAACCCACCCAGGAAGATTTTGAAAAAGAAAAACAAAAAATCAAATGCTTCCATTTCTTCCACTGTGGAAAATTAATTGTCCTTGATTGATCTGATCACCAAGCCCTGGTTGAAATGATCAAATTTGTGCCTTTTGATAAACTCTCAGATAAAGATAAGAAGGACATCAACTTTTTCACCACTTTCCTTCACAGTTCAAAAAAATTTGTCAACCCAGTTGGTCCTCCAAGAGCTTAGGGTGGAAAAATGTGGAAAATTGGATGGCAAAAATTGATGGAACCCTTTGAGTTATTTGGATGCTATGTGAAGAAATAATCTATTCAATCTTCCCCTCTAGAGTATGGTTTTCTCAATCTTAAGGCAGAAAAAGTCTCTCAAATTTTAGGACAAATGTTTTTCCATTTGGCCAGGCTTCCCTTTGAATCAAACAGTGAAATAATGAAGGACAACTGCATCCCCTCCTTCTCATCACTTGAATTTGGGTCTTGGACTAATCCCTTTGACTTCTCTCCACATGTCACCTTCACATCCAATTCTTTTTACAACTCACCTCACATTGAAAAAGGTGACATCTCTGAGTATTCCTTTTTACTTGAAGTTCAAACCAAGAAAGAAAATGGACAACTTATTGAAAACACGGATGAATATCAAGTATCTGATGACCAATTTGTTTTTCCTGACCTGGGCTTTGGAATCGACTTCAAGCAAAAAGGTGCGGTCAAAATGGTTTGGGGAGACAATAAGTACAAGCACTGTACTTTTCCTGCTGTCAAGACTTCCACTCAATCAAGAAGGGAAATGTCAATGCAAATAAACAAAACAACTAGAAAAAATTGCAGGGACTTGGGGAGTGGGAAAATATACTCCAGGAAAAAAAATATAAATGAAAAGAAAAAATATTTTTTTATTGGTGGGGTTAAAAATACTCTTAAGCATTGTTGTAATCAAAAATGATTTTTTTTCCCTTTAAGTTTTTAATCAAAGAAAATATATTTACAAGCCCAACATTTGAGTATTCTGCTTCAATTAATCTACTGTTCTGCTGCTACAAATGTATGCTGCAGCCATTGACCAGTTATCCTTCTTTTTCTGTTGCCAGTTGTTCCCTCTCCATTTGCAGTTGTGCTTGCTGTCAATCCTTCTCCTTTTCCTCTTGTTGAAATTCTAGCTCAGCCTGTTTCAACTTCCACTAAGAATCCCATTTTTGCTGATGAGCCAAACTCTTGGATTTCTGCTTTTGAAAATCAATAGCCAGTTGAGGATCCCACTTCTCCTTTTCAAACTGAAGTTTTTCAGATTCAATTTGAGATTTCACTGTTTTTCAGGGGTGAATAGGAATGAGCTTAATTTTGAAAGCAAGGAAAATCCACTGTGCTTACTTGAATCTCCCTTCTCCATAATCTCCTCAAATTCCAAAACATTTGAAGTGTTTCTCCTCTTTTTAATTCTATTGGTTTTGATTTTGATGGAATTGGAGGCCTTTTGCTTTCCCTTTGCAGAGGAGGTTTCTGTGGGAACATTATTGCTCTCATTTGAAGGGGATGTTGGTGGCCCCATTGGCTTGAGTTTTTGGCCATTCAGGAATGGATGAGCATGTTTCTTTCAAATATAAATCAGTCAGGATTAACTGGAAAGAATAGAAAATAACTTGGTTCCTTACTTGAGCAGATGTTGATTGAAATGGTGATACAGTAATGACATCCTCCTCATTGGCCAAGTTCTCCAGTTCTTCCACCGCAGGAAGAGAGCAATCGAAAGAAGGAGGGGAGGGTTCCAAGATTTGGTTTGACTCCTCAATCAATGAGGAAGTAGACGTGATTGGAGCTGATTGTGTTTGAATATCCTAGTCAGCATCAGATGGGGGCCAATCATAGGTTTCTTCAGGATCACCATTACTAGGCTGAGCATCCCCAGCCAAGTTTTCAGCATCAAATGAATTGGATTTTTGGGAATCAAAACCAGCTAGGGGGTGATGTTGGCCTTCTTTCCAATGATTTTATCCATTTGAATATAAAAAGGACAAATGGAGTCCAACTTATCAACCACCAAGTTGATTCCCTTGGCCTTGTCAGAGTTGGTGATACCAAAGCTGGTGGAGATTGACATGGAGTGGGCTTTTTTGTACTTGGCTTGATAATTCTTGAATCTCTCCCTCATCTTTTTGGATGACAGATCCAGCCTACCTTTTGTTTTATTCTTGAGTTCATTGGCCATCAGGAGATAACCATTGACCTTAGAGGATGGATGTTGGCTCATGTGTGTTTCATTGTTGGATCCAAAGCAAGCATTGTAGTTGGACCAAATTTTGAGCCAGTTTACCAGGATGATTTGATCAGCTCTCTTGAGGTTACTTGAGCCTTTGGAAGCTGATGGGGGAGAATTTTTGGATGTTGAGTTCCTGGGGGATGTTTGCTTTGGTCCATTGGATTGTTTAGTGGACTTGTGGGGGGAGGATTGCTGAGGGGCAATTTAAAAATAGTAGGAGGGATGAAGGGATGAAGGGCTATGAGAGCGTTTAAGTGGTGAGAGTGATATTTTGATGAGAGGATGAGAGTGATGAAGTAAAGATAATACGAAGAGATGAGAGTGATGAAGTGAAAAGAGGGATAAAAAGATGAGAGTTAGGATTTGATGAAACTGATAAACGGATGAGAGCAATGAAGTGATAAGGACAGTGATCCAATGAGAGTTAGCTGGATTTTATGAAAGAAATAAATGGATTAGAGTGATGAACTGATCAGGATAGTGATCTGATGAGAGTTAGCTGGATATGATGAAAGCAATAAAGTGATGAGAGTGATGAAGTGATGAGGATAGTAATGAAGAGATGAAGAGCAATGAATCAAATATTTTTTCAATGAGGTTGGAGTTAGAAGGAGGTGGGAAGCCAGTGTTGGATGACGTGGACAGTTGTGAAAGCCTTTAAATACTTTATTTGAAAAAATCCATTTATTTACAGGTAACTCTGACACGTCTGATGTGAAATAAGTGGGTTTTTTTGATTTTTAATGGTGGGTTTGAAATGGCGGATTTGGTTTGAAAACCGCCATTAAGAAATGGCAGGTTTGCTTAACTCCGAAACACCCTATTTATTCATTGGATTAGATATTTTAGCATCTGGGCTTCAATAATACAACCATTCAATTTTTGAAAAATATCAAAATAATTTCTTTTCAAAAAAAAAATACAAAAAAGCAGAAAACACTTGAAAAAAATGCTGGAGGGGCAAAATTTTCAGTGTCTTGGGAAGATGGTGATGATAATTTTGAGATATTTATGTAAGAAGTCAAGGAAACCACTCAGAAATTCCTTTTCAAGATCTTTGGGCATGTGATGGTCATATTGTTCAAGTCTAGTACTCTTGTCCAGCCTTGGGGTGCCTTGAGCTGTTTGAGTTTATATTGTTCTGGGGTTAAATATGCGTTGTGCTGATTTCACTTTCTCTGGATTTCATTTGAAGCATCAAAATTCTACCCTTGTCCAATGGATTGAACATCTTTATCTTCTGAAACAACCAATCACCCAAAGAATACTAAAAATCAAAAAAATAACCCATCAAACAGAGTGAAAGATGAAGAGTGGAATTTCAAAAAGATTACTTACCATGTTTGTTTTTTGAACTGATCAGATAGCCCAACATTGAAATCAAAAAACTGAGTTGGTGGCAATATGGAAATAGGTCTGATGGAGTGGGAACGCAAATATGGGTTGGTCAACAGTAAGATTGAGATTCCCTGGGCTTCATCTAAATTGTTTGAAGTAACCAGGTGTGGTTGCTTTGACAAACAGTCCCACAACATTTGTCTAACCTCTGTACTTCTCATAACAATTAGCAGCATAAAAAAATGATCAGTTGAGTACAAGTGACATAACTGAAGACAAAGCCGCCCTTTGTGCCCTGGTATGTCACTTGTAATCAGGTGAATTTTGATTTTTCATGTTTTAAGTTGAAGGAGAGATGGAGGATTAATCAAGCCATAGAGAAAGAGGAACAGCCAGGGAGATTTCCTAGGACCTCCAGGGGATGCAGGGAGAGAATTCAGGATTTGCAGCTGGTAGATCCAGGATTAGAAGGTTTATTTTACTGAGGATTGAGAACGGCTGAGGAGACTGAGTGAAGTTGTTTTTATGACAGTACCCCACCAGAAGAGGATGGTGTAGCTCCTGATACCCATAAGAAGAGGTTAAAAGTACATGAAGTTCATCACCTTGACTTATTTTTCTTTTCATCTCTCTGATACCAGGAACCCTGCAGTCCTTTAGCTGCAGAGAGGTATAAAATAATGGAATAATAATATTCCCCAAAATAAAAACATAAAAATCTCAAATAATAAATATGTTAAGAGCTGATGCAAGTTTAAAATGTTTTGGTAAAAAGGGTTTTCAATATTTTATAAAAGAGGGGCCACAGTATTATACTACTGGAAATTTTATAGACAAGCAACCTCTCTTCAAGGGGCTCCTTGGGAAGTTTAAGAACCTTGGAATAATGGTGGGTGCCTTTTAAGTACTTATCCAGCTAATATGGCCAGGAAAAACGCACTTGGCCAAGGCAGGAAGGAAAAAAAATCAGTTTTGAGCAATAATTTCACAGAATGCCTGCACAGATCCTGGAAAAGGGTTTCAGAGCAGGAGGGGTTGATTGATTGACTAAAATTTTATGAATCAGTGTGATGGGTTTTGGAAGCAACACTAATAATTTAGAATAATTTCATAAATCACTCGCTTATCTCTTTTTGAACACTTAATCAAAAAATAAAGGGTGTCTGATAACAATAAAACAATTCCTGGTAAACTGGGGGACAATAGGCTAAAGGAGGTCTGTATGAATACCTTTTCTGGGTGAACAAGAGCCTCTTTAGGGCCTATAGAGAGGTTAAGGCTCAATATATAAGGCTGTTAAACAAGCCAGGGAACTTTTTTCATGTCCTCAAGGTGCTTGCAAACAGCTTATCTCATATCTGCTGGGTTTCTGTGTGTTTTTAGCTTAAGGATCTGTCAATATTTTAATTTGTCATTTTGATCATTCTGCAATTATCTTTAATTTTTACTGTTATTTTTGGGCTAAAGTGATTAGACATGGATATTGATTGATTTTCCATCATCTGCTAATCACTTTGATGATTTTCAATTATTTTTATGATCACTTCTTGATAGGTTTTGTGATCTTTCAAGATTAGGATCCATCCTTGTTGTGGTGATTCTCAATATTTGATTATTCATTTAAAAATCTTTAATAATTAAATAAAATATAAATTTTTTTAAATTTTTAAAGCTTTTAGATTATTTAAAATGCATATGTCCTAGTAGCACATAAAACTGGTAGACCTTACTAGATTGTAGCTGTTAAGAGCAGTACCTATTGAAAGATAAGTCACAATAGATCCTGGTGCATGGATCAGTCAATACATATGCATGCGGGAATTCTGCAAGCAGGAACCTGGTGCATACAGAGTAAGAACAATGCACAGAGACTGTGGAGGGATGCGGGGCTGCATGCAGGAATTGTTACAAAACACATTTCTGCATGTAACTCCTAAAATATACACAACACCTCAGTTTTGACTGAATTTCAGGTGTGAAAACTATATGTGAAAATAGAGTGCATAAAAGTTAACCAACCCCACCATTTATTAATGGTGGGTTTTAACCCAAATCCCCCATTTAAAACCCTCCATTTAAAATAAAAAAACCTACTTATTTCAGATCAGATGTGTCAAATTTAACATTAAATAAGTGCAATTTTTCAAGTAAAGCATATAAAGGTACCGACAGAATCAACCACACCCTGAAGCACACCATCCATCCCTTGCTTCCCACTTCAATTCAAGTCCAACATTCCATCCAAATCCAACCTTTCATCCAACTCCAACCTCATTGGAAATTTCATCCTTGCTTCCCACTTCCATCCAAATTTGAAATACTTGGAAATCTCATCATCCTCACTGCTCATCCTTGCTTTTCACTTCCATCCAACTCTGAAGTCCTTGGAAACTTCATTCTTGCTTTCCACTTCCATCCAACTACAATCTCCTTGGACATCTAATCCTTGCTTCCCACTTCCATCCAACTCCAACCTCCTTGTACATCTCATCCTTGCTTCCCACTTCCATTTGACTCCAACCTCTCCAAAAATCTAAGCATCCTCAATTCTCATCACACTATCCTCTGAAATCTCACCCCATCAAAATGGCCCCTCAGCAATCAAAAACCAATAAGCACCTACCCAAAAAAACATCTCCAAGAAATTCAAAAGCAAAAAATCCTCCTCCCTCAGATTCCAAATAATAAATCCAACTTAAGCAAGAAGATCACCTTATCCTGGTCAACTGGCTCAAAGGTTTGTCAAACTATGCTGCTTGCTTTGGGTCCAGCAAAGAAAAAAGAGTTTGTAAACCCCCATCTTTGAAGGTAACTGTTCATTTCCTTCTGACCAATGAGCTAAAGAACAAAAAGAAAGGTAGGCTAGGATTGTCTTAAAAGCAAATGTGGGAGTGACTTAAGAACTACTGGGCCAATTAAAAAAAGCCCACTCCATGTCCATCTCAACTGGATTTGACATAATGTATGCCAATAAAGCCAAGGGGATAAACTCTGTGCTTAAGAATTTGGATTTACTGAGCTTATAGCTCAGGAGAAAAAAATAAAGGCAGAGGCAGAAACCCAACAGAAGAAGATCAATTCTGAAAGGAATATGAAAAAAGATGAGTTGGATTTTCAGAAAGAAGAAAAGGACAAAGATTTTTCTCAATCAGAGAGAAATTACAGGTTTTAATTGGAATTTTACTGTGTAAGTAGCGGTCAACCAATGACAGAGATTGAAAAGATCTCTCAGCTGTTTGGCTTATAAATATGTTTGAATATATTGATATGCATTCACAAAAAAATACAAATTGAATTATTTACAAGCATTTTTCATCTGTTGTTCATTTCCACCAATTTTTGAGAATGTTGAAGTTCCATCAAGATATTTTTGGACTGCTAGTGCCATGTTTTTAAGTGATTCACAAATGTGCCCAAAAAAAATTCATGAAAAAGGCAGGGTGGAAATTCCAGTGATTGGACTGAATCACTCCCCCAATGGCTGCAATCCTGATTGTATAATCAAGTCAACAGACACCATAGGGAAGATTAATCAGGGGGAAAATCCAAGGATTGGAATGCATCACTTCCCCAATGGCTGTGATCCTGATTGTATAATCAAGTCAAAATATACCATAGGGAACATGAATAAGGGGGGAAATCCAAGGATTGGAATGAATCACTCGCCCAATGGATGTGATCCTGATTGTATAATCAGGCCAACAGACACCATAGGGAAGATGAAGCAGGTGGTAAATCCAAGGAAGGAATTGGAGTAATTTTACTCACAATTGTTTGATGCCAGGCTTCACAACATTGCTAACAGGCCATGTGGAGGATTGTGGTGATGATAGTGGTTAGGATGGTGGTGGTGGGAGTGGGGAGGATGGTGTCATTGATTTGGCCAAGGAAGAACAGGGGGGGGGGGAGGTTCATCCATCAGTCAGTGGGTTGGTTTGTCAAGGGTGGGGGGGAGGCTGTTTTGCTCACTCAAGGAGGGGGGGGGTTCAATTGGTTGCAGATGTGGGGGCAGTTGTACAGTCAATCTAGGGGGAGGAGGTCAATTAGTTGAAGATGGGGGGGGCAGCTGGTCAATAATATCCATTGGGGCCCCATGAATTGGTTGAAGATGGGGTGGCCTTTTGACCATTCAATATGGGGGGAGGAGGTCAATTGGTTAAAGATGTAAGGGTCCTGCCAATCAGTTGCAGATGGGGGGGGGCGGGGGCAGTCAATCAGTTGCAGATGGGGGGCGGTCAATCAGTTGCAGATGGGGGGGGCCAGTCAATCAGTTGCAGATGGGGGGGCGGTCAATTGTTGCAAATTGGGGGGGGGGGGGGGAGTGGTCAATAATTTGAAGATGGGGGGGCCAATCAATTGGTTGAAGATGGAAGGGCTTCCATTTAAGAGGTCAAATTTTTTAAGTTTTTCCAGTCAATAGCTTGCAGATGGGGGGGGGGCAATCAATTGGTCAAAGATGGGGGGGGCGGCCAGTCAATTGGTCAAAGTTTTTAAGGTTGGCCAGTCAATCAGTCACAGATGGGGGAGAGGGGTGTCAGACTCCTGGATGCCAAAACCCTTGCTATCCTTTAGCTACCAGAGGTGATAGGATAAATGATAAATATATTATTCAATAAATGCAGAAAAAATCCATAAAATATTTGAATAAAGCTATTGCAAGGTTGATTGGTTTGGTTATGATTGAATATTATTAATCAATATTGATAAATTGATTATTAAATAAATTAATAGAGGGGCCAAAATGTTATTGGGGATCTTTAACAGCTCTCTTCAGGGAATTCACTTTGAAAACACGTATACCTAGTTACTTTGGAACCTTTAATTTATATTCTTAAAGGATATATTGCCCAAAAATAATAGGGCGTATCAAATTTAGCAAACCCTCCATTAGAAACCTGCCATTTTTTTGACAAAACCCGCCATTTTTATTGGCAGGTTTCTGAAATACACATACCCCCTGACTGGTATATAACAAAATGGCTGGTTTCATGAAAATGGAGGGTTTCAAACATCAAACCCCCCATTTTCATCCATCCACCATCCATTGTATGCAAAACACCCATCCACACCTGAATCTCAGAAAATCCATACCAATCCCATCCCCATCACATCACACACATCTCATCTCCATTGCTTCACATCTTCATTGCTTCACATATCCATCCATTCAAATCTCCATTGGTTCACATTTCTTGCTTCACATCTCCATCTTCACAAAAATCCAACCATCATCTCATCACCACACATCAAATCACCATCATTCTCAACATTTCAAATTAAACTTCTTTGCAGAAAGTTGAAAATGCAAATAATCTGACTAAAATTTTGTTACTATTTGACTCCCATTCAGACTCTGATTCAGACTCCAATTTTGAATCAACTTGTTTTTCTTTGAATGCTCTATTACAAAAGCAATAAATGGTTCCAAGAAGAAAAACTATCCACAACCCTATGTATGAAAGGCAAAAACTACATCTCCTCCCTGACTTACGCTTGCAGAAACTGTTCCAAACTCTATTTCCTTCCTTCATGAAACTTTTGGAGATGATTGAAGACCACCACATCTTCTAGAACAATTCTTGGAATCCTCAACGCAATCCAGTTATCCAACTGGCTGTTGCCCTTTTTAGATTGGGATAAAATGAAAATCAAGCAGCAATTCATTGATTAGAAAATATATTCTCAGCTGGTTATGGAACCATTGACTCATACACCAAAAGAGTCATGATTGCTATCCTATCTTTCCGTTTCTCAGTCCTTTATTGGAAAATCAAAGAAGAATGCAAGGAGATATCTCAATTAATGGAGACTGAAGGCTTTCCCGGTTGCATTGGTTTTGTTGAAAGAACCACCATCCCCTTGAGTCAAAAACCCAAGCTAGATGGAAACCACTATGTTCATTGGAGAAAGAGGCAATTGATGCATTATTTTCCAATGACTTTGATAAAAATTTGGACCACACACTGACCAAATAAGTTTCATCTCTTTGCTTAAATACTCTGTGGCCCTACAACTTGTTTGCAATAACAACAAGAAGCTCATATCCCTTGATGCTAGCCTTCTGGTTTCTTGTCATGATTCATATGTTTTCAATTGGATGCAGATTTCACAACAACCAGAGAACTACTTTCACCAAGATCAATACCTTCTGGCAAATTTGGCTTATGCTAGAGGGAAATATGTGGTTCCAGCATACCGCAATGTTTTAAATGTTTTGTCCAATGATCAAGGAAAAAATGATTTCAACTATCATCTTTCCCAATCACAAGTTTGGATCAAGCATGCAATAGGAATCCTGAAAGGAAGATGGGCCAGCTTACAGGAGATGCAAAACCAGCTTCAAAATTTTAAGGATGTGAAGATCCTCATCAACCGGATTATCACTTATGTAATCCTTAACAACCCCTCTGCCAACATCAAGGTTGAATGGGACAAAATATTTGAAGAAGATATTCCTGATCCTCCTCAAGTCATCCCCTTCTCATCTTCTACCTCATCTTTGGCCATGAGATAGCGGATTCTACCCCTCACACTTGCTCACTTTGATGTGTAGCATTTGGTTTTTAAAAAGGTGAAATATATTTTTTGGTTTTAGTTTTTCAACCAAGCATCCAAGGCTGACATGGATTTTTTTTTTGGTGGACTTGGAAAAAAACAGAACCAAAACTTCCAAACCACCCATCTCACCCCACCAAACCAGCGGTAAACTCTCCTCCTCACCCACCACCGGTCCACTCTCCACCTCACCCTCCACCTCCACCTCACCCATCACCTCCACCTCACCCATTGCCTCCACCTCACCCACCACTCCCCCCCCCCCTGGTAAGCTCCGGCCCCTCCTCCTCATCCTCCTCCTCATACTCCCCATCATTGGATGCTGATCCAACTCTCCACCCACCTCCTTGCATCTTTCCTCAGGTAAGCTCCCCCCCCTCCTGCTCATCACCCTTTCCCCAACTCCCTCATCCCCTCTCCCTTACTCCCCACTAATGCCCTCCCACCACCCTTGCTTTGGTTGGCCCCACTACCCTCTCTGGGCTTCCCACCCCCCCACGTCCCTCTGCCAGCCCGCCCCCCCTTGCTCACTTGGCCAACCGCACCCCCCCTCCCCTCCTTTGGCCCACCAAGGCCCCCCCTCCCCCCCTTTGGCCCACCAAGGCCCCCCCTCCCCTCCTTTGGCCAACCAAGGCCCCCCCTCCCCTCCTTTGGAAAACCAACAACCCACTGGCCAACCAACGCCCCCCCTCCCCTCCTTTGGCTGGCCAACCAACACCCCCCCTCCCCTCCTTTGGCTGGCCAACCAACACCCCCCCTCCCCTTACTTGGCCAAAAAAGGCCCCCCCTCCCCTCCTTTGGCCTTGCTTGCTTGGCGGCCCGCCCCCCCCCCTTGCTCCCTTGGCCAACTGCACCCTCTCCCCCCCTCCCTTCCTTTGGCCAACCAACAGCATGCGGGCCCCCTTAAGCGAGCAACCAGAGGTGGTTTTTGGCAATGAACCCATAGGAAACCCATGGCTTCCAGGTGGTGTTTTTTTCATTTTTTAATTTTGATCAATAGGATTGTTTTACCGCTTGCAAAGCACGGCATTGAGGCTGACTATTTTTCTTCATCTCTTCCTATCCCACTCACACTACATTTTCTAGACCATCTCCCCAATCCTCCCTGGTCATCACCAACAAAATTCCACTCCAAATTCAACCAACTCTACCACTGCATGACAATTTCACCCTCTTCCACTCATCATCACCCCAGTAACAACTCATTAAGCTCTCATGCCCACCTTTACCATGTTGTTTTCATCTCCAAATGCTGTTTGATTGATCATTTACTGACTTCAATCTGTCTCTTCCTTATCATTCTTGTTTGCCTTCTTCCATTACATCCAAACCTTCCAACAAAAAATGCAAAGATTCATCATTTTACTCATTTTAATTAAACCTTGGCTTTTCATCCTTGTATCCATCTTGATTGTAGGCTGAATCATCAAACATCCAAACCCCTTGTAGTCTCCTATCCCGGTGAATATCATTGGTTAAAAAATCCATGAACAATCATGAAAAACTTCTTTTTCAAAATATTTAAGGTTAAGAATGGATCAAGCTAATGTGAAAGCTTCCACTACATCTAATCCTCACACATCCATAACCCTGAAAAGAAACTATGAGTTGCAATCTTTGTAAACATTTGGAGGTTCCAGAATGTATGGATTTCATTTAATATAAAGACATTAGGATTTCATTTTACTAACTTTAACCATTTGATTTTCTTTCCATGTTTGAAAATTGAATTCCTGGTGTTGTTTCTGACAAACTATTTGTAGTGATGATGAGCTTTCAAACCAGAAGCAGCATTAGGATTCAAAAAGAGATCCAACTGTTCCTAGGGGTCTTCATTTTACCAACTTGAACTATTTGATTTTCTTACCACCTTTGAAACTTGAATTACTGTTGCAGTTTCTGAAAAACCATTTGTAGTGATGATGAGCTTGTGAATCAGAAGCAGCATCAGGATTCAAAAACAGATCCAACTGTTCCTGGGAGACAAGCATTATGTATGATCCAAAACAAGCCATCTGCATCCAGAGCTTGTGAGAAGCATAATAAAGCAAAACTTGATTATTCATTTAAGGAATCAAATTCAGAATCAATTTATTTTGTTACTTTGAAGAAAAACCTCAGCCCCTGTCAGTTATTGGTACAAAACATGATCCTAAAAATCAATCTACATGCTTTCTCTGATCAAAAATATCAACCATATGTTTTCCTCAAGTATCATTCTATTTCTCAACAACCATACACATTCCCTGAAATTCAGTTCTCTGAAATGATCCAAGATCTTTAAATAATGGCAAAAAATTGGCAAAACCTGAATAAAACCAATTGTAATACCAAAACTGGATCTATGTTTGGAATTGAATATTTTCAAGGTAATGACTGTAGATATTCGGCAGGTAAGTAAATATATTTAAAAGCCCAGAAATTGAGTAATTTCCTTGATTTCATTCACAGTTCTACTGCTACCAATACATGCCACGGCTACGGATAATCTATCTTTTTTTTCTGTGGCTAGACTTTTCCTCTACTTTTGGAGTTGTACTTCCTCTTCATCCTTCTCCTTTTCCTCTTTTTGAAACTCCAGCTAAGCCTGTTTAATTTTCCACTCAGCATCCAACTTTTTTTGATGAGCCAAATTCTCAGCTTTTTGCTTTTGACAATCCATAGTCAGTTGAAAATGCCACTTCTCCTTTTCAAACTGAAGTTTTTCAGATTAAATTCGCAATTTCACTGTTTTTCAGAGGGGAATAGGAATGAGCTGGATTTTGAAATCAAGGAGAATCCAAAATGCTTACTTGAATCTGGATTCTCAATGATATCCTCAAAGCCAGAAAAGCTTGAAGTATTTCTCCTCTTTTGAAGGCTATTTGGGTTGATGTTGATGGAATTTGAGGCCTTTTGCTTTCCCTTTGTGGAGGAGAGTTGTGTTGGAATGGTGTTGCTCTCATTTGAAGGGTATGTGGGAGGCCCCATTGGCTTGAGTTTTGGGCCAATCAGGAATGGATGAGCCCGTTTTTTTACAATCTAAATCAGTAAGGATTAACCAGACAGAATAGAAAAGAACTTAGGTGCTTATGGAAGCAGATTTTAATGGTAGTGGCAATACAAGAATAACATCCTCCTCATTGGTTAAGTTCTCCAGTTCTTCCACCCCAGGAAGAGAGAAATCAAAAGAAGGAAGTGAGGGGTCCAAGGTCCTGTTTGACTCATCAATCAATGCTGAAGTAGATGCAATTGGAGCTGACTGTGTTGGAATATCCTCCTTGGCATTGTATGGGGGCCACTCCAAGGCAAAGGTCTCATCAGGGTCCTCATTGCTGGGCTGAGCATCCACAGCCAAGTCCTTGGCATCAACTGAATCAGCTTGTTGGGCATCAAAATCAGCAAGAGGGATGATTTTGGCCTTCTTTCCAAAGATTTCATCCATTTGAATATAAAAAGGACAAATGGAGTCCAACTTATCAACCACCAAGTTGATTCCTTTGGCTTTTTCAGAGTTGGTGATACCAAAGCCAGAGGAGATTTACATGGAGTGGGCCTTTTTTTACTTGGCTCAATAATTATTGAATCACTCCTTCATCTGTTTGGATGACAGATCCAGCCTACCTTTTGTTTTATTCTTGAGTTCATTGGCCCTCAGGAGATAACCATTGACCTTGAAGGATGGAGTTTGGCCAATGCGTGTTTCATTGTTGGATCCAAAGCAAGCATTGTAGTTGGAGGTAATTTTGAGCCAGTTTACCAGGATGATGTGATGAGCTCTCTTGAGTTTACTTGAGCCTTTGGAAGCTGATGGGGGAGGATTGTTGGATCTGGAGTTCCTGGGGGATGTTTGATTTTTTCTATTGGTTTTTTTAGTGGACTTGCAGGGGGGAATTGTGAAGGGGACATTTAAAAAGAGTAAGAGGGATGAAGGGATGAAGCAATAAATTGATGAAGGGATGTGATAAAAGCAGGGATGAGGGACAAAGCAATGAAGTGATGAAGGGATGTGATGAACGCAGGGATGAGGGATGAAGCAAAAAAGTGATGAAGCAATGAAGTGATAAAGGGATGTGATGAAAGCGGGGATGAAGCAATGAAGCAATGAGAGGATGGATGTGATGAAAGCAATAAAGTGATGAGAGTGAGGAAGAAAGGTGAGAGTGATAGAGTGATGAGGGGATGAGAGTAAGGAATTGATGAGAGCAATGAAAATAAAAATTTTTTGATGAGGTTGGAGGCCAGATGTTGAAATCAGTGGTGATGATGTGGAATGACATGGTTGAACTAGTGAAAGCCTTTATATACTTCATTTGAGAAAAACAATTTATTTTGAGGTATCTCTGACACGTCTTATCTGAAATAAGTGGGGTTTTTTTGATTTTTAATTGTGGGTTTGAAATGGAAGTTTGGGTTGAAACCCGCCATTAAAAAATGGTGGGTTAGCTTCACTCTGATACATCCTAATATATATATAAAATATATGGTGGATTGTCAGGGCCTTTTAACCAAGATTCCGCAACAGAAAAAGAATAATAAAACTCACTGTTATATTATTGGATCCTTTAGGTACCTTTTTGGGACATGCACTGATGGCTTAAACCTATTACTGGAGCTTAAAAGGTGGTTCAGCAGTTTAAATTGATAAAAAGTGTTTTGGGACGGATATTATTAATCATACTAAAGCCATAAATCAATTAATTATCTCTTATAAGTATTTAATTACCTTGGCATGGTTTCTGGATGTAAATATAACTGGGTCTCTGGGTATCAATATCCTCAAAAGAGCTCTATGATTATAGCTTTTTGAGTCCCAATTCGGTCCTTCTGAGGGATACAGGGGCTCAAAGGGACAGTTGCTAAGGCTAGCAGGGAAAACAGTGGTAGCCTTTTACGTGTTCTTGGTGCCGTAGGACGGGTAAAATCTAACTCCACAGGGTATTAAGATTATTCTACCTTTTGATTGATGTTTTGAGGTGTGAATAACACCAATCTATCCACATTATCATTATTCCATTAATTATCCTTAGTAAATATTCCCAGGATGTTAATGAATTTTCTTGGTAGAAATTTCTACGGGTAATCTGATGTCAGATGGGTTCTCATTATGTATTAGTCAATGGGAGTAAAATCATATTATTGATTTTGCTTTTTATTTTTGAAATTATGTTAATTATTTTGATTTACTCAAAATAATGAATTAAAAATATAAGCTATGGGAATACATGCAATATTTTTTGCATAATAAATTTCCTTAGTATTTCACCGACATACTGATGTCTTGAAGTTCCCACACTGGTATATTTCAAGTATTTTAAGATATTTTACAATTTGTAGTTATCCTATTTTTGACATATTTGGTATTTTTATTATATTTTTTAATAAATATGTAGAAATTTTATTGAATTATTTTTATATAATTTTATGTATTTTTAGAATATCTACTATTCACGGAGAAATTTATTAAATATGTAGTATGTCCCCATCTTGGTTGTAGCACCTTTACGTGGTACCTGGGCTTCTCAAGCCATCTGTCACTCTGTCTGTCCGTAGTCCAGCGGCTGCTTACCGTCAGATGCCTGGGGCTAAGTAAAAGGCTTGTCAGGGTAAGCGGAAAGGGTGGCAGTTATGCTGCTCAGCCACGCGTGGATGTGTTGGTTGCCGCGGCTGTGTTTGGGAATTGTGAGAAATCACATTTCCACCCGTAACTCCTCTAAATCATAGAAATCTTGGATTCTGACACAAAATTCACTGTGAAACCTATACGTGGGGCTTCATGTGAAATATTAAAATTTCCAAAATCCCATGGCTTCTTCTCTTTATAAATTTTCATACATTATTCAAAAATATAAGCAGTAGGGATTTGAGGTAGGTGTCAGTCAGTGATCCTACCTTAATTTTCATGTAAAATCAGAATTTGAAATAATATATTTCATATTATTTCTCCTTTAATAATATTTTTATTCATTTATTTTATTTTGTTACTTTTGAAGCTTGCTCCGCAATAGTATCAAGCTGAAATTCCCCCAATCCAAGATATGGCCATATCTGAAAAAAATCTGGAGTTCTTGGGAAAAAAAAGTTATTTCCATATGTATTTCAGTTTCTTTTACTGGCTCTGTAGTTTCTGAGGTGTATTGGTCCATCAGGTATATTACTCTCTAGTAACCATTCATCTTTGTCTGCAGATTCTCCTTTGTATCTTACTAAGTATAGTCTAGCATCTTTACCTTGCACTCTCTCCTTCTTTTCTCTCAATATCCTGCTTAATTTCCCTTTTTCCTTCACGGGGTCTGGTTCTATTGGTATTATTACTGGAGGGAGGTTGCTAACTTCTCTTGGTTGAAAGTGCTTTACTTAGCTAAAAGGGAATACTGGGTGCTTTCTTGACAATTCTTCACTCAAGACTACTTCCACAGCATTCTTGCCGTGCATTTTCTTGATAAAAAGGGCCCTACAAAAGCTGGTTTCAAATTTCTGTTCCCTGCTAAATTGTTCAAGTTGGAAGTAGATATAAAGATCTGATCTCCTATCTTGAATTAAGGTTCTCTGTGTGATTTATCCCATCTCTGTTTGTTGTATTCCACTGCTTCTTCTGCACATTTTTGAGCATGATTATTTGCTAGGTCTATCATTTTCTTAAATTCAAGAGATGTGGGGTGGATGGTGGCTAAGTTTTGGTTCAGGGTATTCATAGAGAGTTTTGGAATCCATCCTCTTTCTAGTATGTTAGGAGCTTCTTTGGTGGTAGAGTGTTTACTGCTATTATAAGCCATCTTGAGAGCTGGGAGTAAGCTTACCCAGTCATTGCAATATTCATCTGAGTCTTTGTATTCTAGACTAAAGCTACAAAGCCTTCTTAACATATCTTCCCATGTCTGTATCATCCTTTCATCTAATCCATCATTCTGGGGATGATATGCTGTATAAAATGCTAAAGTAGTACCCAGTATATCATGTAGATTTCTCCAGAATTCAGAAGTGAATTTGGGGTCTCTGTCACTGATTATAATTTTAGGTATTCCTAGATCAGCCATAATCCTGTTTCAAAATAACAAAGCCACATTCATGAAATTATATTCTTTGTGGTGAGGTAAAAACTTTTCCTTCTTAGAGTATCTGTCTACTATAACCAGGACAGAGTTATAGGAGTGTGTTCCTCCAGGGGGGAGGCCTGTGAAAAAGTCCATATTAATGATTTCCCACGTAGTTTTGGGTTCAGAGATCTTTTGCAGGAGTCCAAACCTTTTTTCAGTAGTTTTATTAGATTTTTGCCAAGTCTCACAGCTAGCAACATACGTAATACTATTCTCTTTCCAATCTATCCACCAAGCAGTCTGCTTCACTTTCTCCAAGGTTCTTTCAGTTCATAAATTCCCTGATGAACAGCTGTCATGGAATTCCTGAAGTATATTTTGTATATTCTCTTTGTTTCTCATTATCAACACACTGGAATGTTGGTGTCTATAGTATAGGAGAACATCCCAAAAGGTGAACCTTCCTGCTTTATATTGTTTGAGTGATGAGGCTGATAAATTATTTAATAGTGCTGCTTCTGCGGATTCACATTCCATAATGGTAATAAGAAGCTTGAGGACAGTGGAATAGATCTCTCTTACTAGATTAAAGAAAGCATTATCTAATTCAAATAGGTGGATCCCCATAATTGGAGAATCTGATGTAAAAAGATTGATTTTTAAGATTGGAAAGATATCCTGATCCTCAGGATCATATGTTGGATTGCTAGGGTCATTGGGAAAAGCATTTCTACTTAAGAATTCAGCTTTATGGTGTTTAGCTCCAGCTTTATGCACTATAGTCATCTGGCTTCTATACTGTTGTATAGCAATTTGCCACCTGAGCATATGGCTACTAGGGGTCTTCATGTTCATGAGGGTTCTTACATCATTACAATCCGTAATTAATTGGAAAGTGGTGCCTTCTAAGTAATGGTGCAACTTCCCTAGAGCCCATACTAGATCCAAGCATTACATCTGACTGGCTCCATACCTTTTCTCAGTGTCTTTGATCTGTCTAGATATAAAAACTACTGGTTTCCCCACTGGTTTGTCTTTTCTATTCTTTCTTGTTGTAAGGCAGCTCATAATCCTTCCATACAAGCATCAATGTACAGCTTGAAGAGTTTTGAGTAGTCTGGTTGAATCAGTAGAGGAGTGGAGGTCATAGGTATTTTCAATTTTTCATATTTTTTTTAACCTCTCATGTTTCATTTCAAAGAGAGTGTTATTGTTGCATATTTCATACAGACTTTTAGTTAGCATAGCAAACTTTGAAATGTATTGTCTGTAGTAACTGCAAAAACTAATAAATGATAGAAACTCTGTTTTATTCTGAGGAATTTGTCTATTCATTACAGCAGCTATCTTATTCTGGTCCGCAGCTAAAGTTAGACCAGAAACTATATGCCCCAGAGCTTTCAGTTCTCCATATCCAAAGGTGAATTTCTTCATGGATACTTTCAACCCTGCTTTGGAAATATTCTGAAGGACTAATCTAACTTGATTTGTATGAGTCTCCCAATCCTCAGAATATATGATGACACCATCTATATAAATCATCATTCATCCTTTTCTGATTTAACTTCCTAGAAATGTATCCATTGTTCTCTGGAAGTGTGCTGGGACATTCTTTATACCAAAGGGAATCCTGAGGTACTCATATATTCCTCAACGGTAGATTATTCTCATAAAATTTCTACTTTCAGGGCTTACAGGTATCTGGCCTTTAAGCATATTGATAGTAGTGATTTATTTTGCTTTAGACAGGTTATGCAGAGCATGATCAATTGGGGGGATGGGATAATACTCTGCTTAAGTATATTTATTCAGCATTCTGAAGTCTCCTACTATTCTTGACTTATCATTAAGCCAAGCTATGATTACAGGGGTGTTCACATCCACTTGTTCATTATGACCAACTTTCCTCAATACTTGTAGGTTTATAAGTTCTTGGATGTGTTCCTCAAGAGCTTTACTAGATTTAGGACTAGAGGGATAAGCTGTTTTTCTTAGGTTAGGAGGCTAAGGAGGCTTAATAGTCAAGTTAAACACCATTTCATTTCCTTTAATATTACCAATGGGATGATCTTCAGTACAGAAAGCATTTTGGTTCTCAAAACAGACTGTCAATATATCTTTCTTCTGTTCCTCAGAAAGTTTCTCATTCAGTGCCTCTTGAGAGAAGTATTCCTGGTTTAATTCTTCTAAGGTCTTTTGATAAGTAGAAGAGGGGAAATTAGTTTGGATAGTGCATATCTTAAACTTCTTTTCCCAGTTACCACCCAAAGTGAAATACCTTCCTTTACTTTGGAACAAATATATGCCATATAGGCATAAATCATCATTTCCTATTATCAGGTAGTCACATAATATGTTGAGAAATAATACAAATTCCACTTGAATCCTCAAAGATCCTTTAGTATGGGGAAGTATTATGGGAGCATTCCATACTCCAATATACATTCATAGTGGAGTTGCAAGAGCTAAAATTGGACTTTGGGACGAGCAGCAGGTGTTATTTCCATTTTAGATCCCATTTTTTGAAGAATTCAGTGCAAAAAAATGAACAGGAAGCCCCACTGTCAAGTAATAACCTTATGGGCTTGTCCTTGTACAGTCCTGTTGCGTAACAAGTTTGACCAGTAGTATAACTTGTGAGAATTATGGCCAGCAATTAGCTTAGGAAAATGAGCAGTATTTAAAGCAAAAGAAATGCTGGACACTGGGTGTCAATATTGGCTAATGGGGCTCTCACAATGGGGCAATATGTTGGATGAATTTGATTGGAATGATGAATGAATGGATGGAAAACAGCAGGGAGAAGAGCTCATTAAGTACAAAAGATTGGCCTCTTGTGAGACCATGATACAACAAGCCAAAAGGCAAATTTTCCGCCCCAAAAGAGCTCTACAGGCTCTACTGGCCTTGTTACTTGGTTTGGACTACATCAGCCCACATGGCATCAGTCCCTGTACCCTTACAACCAGCCTATTCCGGTTATTTCTGGTGTTTCCACCTCAATGGGGCTGAACCAGACCCTTAAGTTTTCAATCCCCTGGGCTGGTAGTCCGTTACAACCAGCCATGATGACCTCATTGCCTTGTTTACAGGCTGGTTGCCTCATGCAGCCAGCCCCTGGCCCCTCCAATTGGCCAGGTGGGACCCAGGGCACACCTGGGTCCCTTCTCAGACTCACATGGGGGGGTGTGACCAGCGGACATGCTGTCCCCCCCCCTCTTTCTCTCAAATCCCTGGTGGGGGCAGTCAAATCCCCTCACCAGGGGCCCTGGGGGTTGATACCCCCAGGGCATTGTCAAGAAGGTTGGCCTGGGAGGTGATCAGGTCCCCCCAGGCCCATTGCTCCTCCCCCTTGGTAAAGGGGGGGGGGGGGGAGAGCGCCCCTGCCCTGCTTGGTTGCCTCAATAAGATTGATGGTGGGGGGGTGATGAATTCCCCCCCACCTGCTGGTCGCTACCCTTGCGGCCGGCGCCGCCACCTCCTTGGGCAAGGGGGTGGTCAGGTCCCCCCTGCCCTGACCAACCGCACTGTAGAGGTTGGTCGCTGGCTGGTTCAACCCAGCCAGCTTGCCCCCATCCCCCTTGCAACGGAAAGCAAGGGGAGGGGGAGCAAGCCGGGGCTGCAAGCCCCGGCTCTGTGGCGCTGGTCACCGAGCGCGACCAGCCGGGCCCGCGCAACAGCCCCGCGTGGGCCGTACCAAGGAACACAGGCGGCCTCAAACGGGCGGAAACGCAGGCAGCGGCCCCAAGCGGGCCGCGACAGGGGTGGCGGCCCCAATGGGCCACCCCAAGCCCAAATTGTGAGAATTACATACTTTGGCGGGCCAGCCCGTCTGGCCAAGTATGTCCATAATAAAGCTTGGGCCCTTTTATGCCCAAATAAACCCATCTGGCTTGGGTGGCCCATTCACCCTGGCTGGCCCGTGAGGGCCCGTGTCCCAAAAGACCATAAAAACGTGTTTTGGCGCCCAAATGCCCAAAACCAATAACACCCACATAGGCCCACATGGCCCACGTGATGTCCAATGGGCCGTGGAGGCCCATTTTTGCATCCCATTTGGATTACACACTCCTATGCACATTACCTGAGTGCATCCGCATTTTAACATAACTCTTACCACTCATAGGTTTAACTGTTAGTGGTTTAACTTCAGTTACATTCCTAGAAATTACGGAAGGGTCCCATTGTTGGGGTAAACTAGAGTCACCATGGATAGTATTGATTTCTATAGAAGTGCCTATATCTCCTTCTATTACATTGATAGGATTAGTCAGGATTAATTCACATTCAGATAGTGATCCCTCAGTATCCACTGTTTCATTGTAGTTCTGGTTCCCTTCACTCTCAGGTTCCCCTTCCATTACTTCTATCTTTCTCTTTGGTAATGGGCAGTCTTGTCTCATATGCGCTGTTTTGTTACAGTTCCAACAAGTTCCAGGTATTCTTTCCTTATCCTTGTTCTCATTAGATTTCTTTTTATCAGGGATATTTATCAGAGGAGGTTGTTCCCGGGTTTTGTTAGTATTGAAGTTATCTTTGGGTCTAGAAGGAGCCTTCTTGTCTGAACCATTCATATCTATTACTTCTTCCAACACATTGATTAGAGTTGGTAAGTCAGCATTCATACTCATTCTGCATGTCACACTATGGTTAAGATTTCCAGTCCACATGTTGAGAATTCTTTCAGTAACTTCCTCTTTATCAGTATCTGGATAGAAGCAGTCTAATCTCCTCTTCATTTATAAGCACCATTGGTGAGTTTTATCCTTGGAGGGTTGAAATGAGGAATTTTCAAAATTTTTCATCATTTTTTATTTCCACATCCTAGAACCAAATTGTTCTTTAATTAAGAGTTTCCAAAAATTCCATGGTAAGGATCAGACTTCTTGTCTTTTACTGATAAGCCAATCTAATTCTACTCTTTCAAAGAGTCTAGGCAGTTTGACTACAGCTATAGCTTCTGGAAAGTCATAGGAATTTATGGTATAGTCAATAAATTTGATGAAATTTATATGGTTGTATTCTCCTTCACCAGAGAACTTAGGCCATTCAGATATAGGGGGTAAATGTTTGAGGGATTGTTCCATTTCAGGATTAGGACTAGGCCTGAACGTGTCACTCCTGTGCATTCCTATTAGGGGTGATGCATAAGGGGTAGTTGTTTTCCTGGGAGGTTTTGGTTCCTCTGTGGTACTCCCCAAGGGGTTGGTCAGACAGACTTTTAATTCTCTAAGATCATTCTTGATCAGATTAAGTTGCAGGTCCACTTTATTATTAAGCAGATCTAATTTTTCACTAAGGGGCAGAATGGAGTTGCTAGTAGTATTGATTAATTATTCTTTAAATGGATGGAGGGACATAATAAAATCTTCTTGGATACCTGATAAAATTTTCTCAATGATTTGAGTTTGACTAGTTTTACCTAATTTTATTGTTTCCAACAATTTTTCTGTATGTTCCTTAATATCTTCTATCCCTACATCTTTTGATTAATTACTAATCAATTTGGCCACTACTGAGGTCAACTGATTCAATTGGGTGTAAACACCATCCAAATTTCCACAAAAAATTTTGAAATTATGAAGCATATCATTAAAAAAGGAGGAAATTACATCAGAGGTTGGTTTAGACAAGACACTGGGTTCAGCATGAGAAGCTAATTTTGATACACCTTTTTCCACTTTTGAGCTAAGGATATTATCTGGTCCCAATCCTTCTTTCCCTTTGGCTTTGGATGGGAAGAAGATCTCTTCTTTCCTGATTCTCTGCCTTTCAGTTGGGCTAATTGATCTAATGGATTCCACTTTTCTACATAGGATTCCACCCCTTTCCTGGGGATCATTTTCTGAAGAGCTATCTGGGTAGCCTTTTCTTGGGATATTATCTTTTTCATAGATAATACTTCCCCCTTGGCTTAAGCTTCTTTGAATTCTTCCCAATATTTCATGTGCTCTTTGACTAAGCCTTTGATCCTGGCTTCCTTGGCCTGATTCTGCTGGGGTGGCTGCAGGGAACCTCCTGGTGATGGAGGGGGGCTTGATTCTACTACCTTCTTTGTTTCTAGGTTGGGGGAGGGAAACAGTACTTGGCTCTGTTTCTTGTCCACCAACATTTGATTCATGGGTTCCAGCCCCATTATGGTTTTCATTATTGGCTGCCTCACAGTTAATTTTGACTCCTGGCAGAGATTCATAGGCGGGAAATCTTCCTGAGGCCCTTGTGTCACGTCTATTCATGTTGAAAAAAATATTTGTAAGTATTTTGCTAAAGAAAAATCTGTGATAATAACTTTATTAAAACTTACTTAAGCTAATATTTAAAGGTACTAAGAATTTATTGGGATTATATTGGTCTTTAAAAGGTAATCCAAAAGGGTCTTGGTGTGTTCCAATGAGATCTTCTCCTGTCCAGTCAATCTTTTCAGGAGGTCCAGAAATATCTGGTACTTCTTGATCCAACAGATCAATTTCAGTGGCAGTGGTTTCTGGGATAGGAGGGTTCACTGATAGTATGAGAAACATATTTTATTGGTTAATAAAATATATTAATATTATTTTAATAAAATAATTTTTTAATGTAAGTTTGTTGCTTACTTTTATATTTTAAAAATAAATTTATTGGGTATTTTTTCCAATCTTTTTGTTGTCTTTAATTACCTTGGCACAGTATCTGGATGTAAATATAACTGGGTCTCTGGGTATCAATATCCTAAAAAGAGCTCTATGATTATAGCTTTGTGATTCCCAATTCTGTCCTTCTGAGGGATACAGTGGCTCAAAGGGACGGATTCTAAGGCTAGAATGGTAACCAGTCGTAGCCTTTCACAGGCTCTTGGTGCTGTAGCACGGGTAAAATCTAATTCCACAGGGTATGGGAATTATTCTACCTTTTGATTGATGTTTTGATGTTTGAATAACACTAATCTGTCCACATCATAATTATGCCATTAATTATCCTTAGTACATATTCCCAGGATTTTAATGAGTTTTCATAGTAGAAATTCCTATGGTTGATCTGATTTCAGATGGGTTCTCATTATGTATTAGCTGATGGGAGTAAAATCATAATATTGATTTTGCTCCTTATTTTTGAAATTATGTCAATTATGCTGATTTACTTGAAATAACTAATTAAAAATATAAGCTATGGGAATACATGTAATATTTCTACATAATCAGTTGCCTTAGTATGTCATGGAAATACTGATGTCTTGAAGCTCTCACAATGGTATGTTCAAATTATTTTAAGATATTTTACAAACTGTAGTTATCTTATTTTTGACATATTTGGTATTTTTATTATATTTTATAAAAATACGCAGAAAGTTTATTGAAGTTTTTTTATATAATTTTATGTATTTCTAGACTATCTACTATTCACATGGACATTTATTAAATATGTAGTATGTCACTGTCTTGGTTGTAGCACCTTTACATGGTACCTGGGCTTCTCAAGCAGTCTGTCACTCTGTCAGTCCATAGTCCCGCGGCTGCATACCTTTCAGATGCCCAGGGCTGCACACATGGCTTTTCAGGGTATGCAAACAGGGTGGTATTGCTGCTGCTCAAGTCTTGTGTGTTCTTATATACGTAAAACTTCCTGATTCTTAACAGGGCCAAACAGTGGTTTTACTGATCAGAGAAAGTATGCATAAATGACTAGACAATGGATAGAACAACCAGTTAAAGTCTTAACAAAAATAATAACTAGCAGAGAAGATAAAGAAGATCAGTAAAGTCACATAAAACTGACTGGGTCTTAATCCACTGGGTCTACAAGCCTCTTGGGTTTTTTATGCATCTTGAGTTTAATGATAAATACTAGCAATCCTTCATAATCATCTAAGAGGGTTGTTTATCCTCCTAGTATAGATAAAAGCAATGGAAAAGGTGTACTTGAGAATAAAAATAATATCCAAGTTTATTTGCGGGACACTATTTAAAGCCAACAAACCAGGAACTGCATCTTTGTGTTAGACAAGAGACTTCAAATGAAGTAAAGCAGAATAGAAGAAAACAGGTACTACCCAAGGACTGAAAATGACACGGGTTAAAAGATGCTCCAACAAATAAAAAGATGATAAGACCTAGCACGCAAGTTCCTTGAAGTCCTCTTTGACGGCCAGACTACTTTGAGTAGGATGAAAGCACCAGATGATTAGCAGAAGTTATGCGCCAGATAAAATAAGTGATGATTGCACCAAATTACTTGAAGTCCTTTTTGATGACCAGACAAATTCACTTGCTTCATGAACTTGAAAGACGGTTTTACGAGGTAGAAGAGAATTACAAAGTGAACTTCCGGTGGAGAAGGAGAAGAAGGAAGAGAATTCCAGGATCTTTGCCGGTTGTCCCTTTAACTGACATTGGAAGACCAGCCAGATGAATATGCATCAATTGATCTAGCCCCGCGCGTGTCCCTTAAGTGAACTTTTGAGGAGAATAATAATAAAAGGAATAGATAAAAAAATATAATAAAATAAAATAAAAGTAAAAATAAACCAAAAGTGGAATGAAAAGAAGAAAAACACTCTCTCTATTACAATCATTCAACTCCAATTCCAACACCCCCCCATAATTCAGTGCAATCCTGAAGCAAAAAATTTTGACAACAGAAGTTCCAAACTGTGTTTGTTGGAGGCCTTTGTTAGTGCATTGGCGGCCATGGAATCCGTGGTGATGAGAGTTATTTGAAGCTTGTCATTGGAAAGTTGATTGCAGAGCCCCTTGAGTTTCATGTTGATGTATTTGTTCTTTGAGTTTGAACCAAAGTGGCGTACTTTGTCAACCAGAACTTTTTTATCTACCAGGAACTCTTCAGGATGTCGCCCCAAGTCTTGCCACAAGTCGTGTATTACTGATTTTATCCAAAGTGATTCCTGCGCTGCATCGGTAAGCGCATTCAGCTCAGCCTCTGTTGACAAAAGAGCAATGTTGCACTTTTTCCTGCTCTTCCAGGCGATAGGTGTGGATCTCCAGAAAATCACATAGCCCGTCTGAGATCCCCGTGAATGTGGATCCTCCACCCAAGTTGAGTCACTGTAGATTCTCAAGGGCCCGTCTCCCTGCGGACACAACGTCAAGGATGCTTTCAGAGTACCCGCCATATATTTCCACACATGAACCACCTCCTTCAAATGCAAAATACCGGGATTCTGATTAAATTGAGACAAGATGGAGGCTGCCGCTGAGATATCTGGTCGAGTCCGGCAGGCTAGATAGTTCAGCAGACCAGTAAACTTCCTGAAATTCACACCTAGCTTCTGAAATTCCAATTGCTTGTTGGGAGTGGCCGGAACCAATTGAATCCCTGGCGTCAGGGGGGTGAGAACTGGCTTGACTTTGGACAGCTGCAACTCATCAAGGGTCTTTTCAATAAGCCGTGATTGTTTTAAAGAGATGGAGTTGCCTTTTTGAGTGTATTCCATCCCCAGAATTGTGTTGGGCGCATGCGCAGACAAATGCGGAAACTTGACCAAAAATGCCTCTTCAAACCAGTCCACTTTCCCGGCTAAAATTAAGTCATCTACATGAAAGAAAACAACGAGACAGCGGTCTAAGTGAGTGTAGAGACACGGATCAGCGCTAGATTGAGCCAGCCCAATACTTTCCAGCCAGGGTTTTAGAGTTTTATACCAGTTTGAAGGAGCTTGCTGCAAGACGTACAAGGATTTCTTCAGCTTGATGTATTTTGATGTGCGCAAGCTCTCCTTTGGTGTGAGAATGTATAGTTCCTCTTCCAGCGGAGCAAAGAGAAAAGCGGATTTAACATCAAACTGTCTTAGTTCAAGCCCACAATCCAGACCGCACAGGAGGAGAAGAAGAAGTGTCGTGAATTTACCAGTTGGCGCGTATGTCTTGCCAAAATCTATCCCTGGGGTTTGAAGGTTGCCCATTATACAAAGTTGAGACTTGCGTTTTTCAGGTGAAATACTTGTAGCAGGCTTGACCCAATCTACCCACATAGTTCTAAGAAAATGGGTAGGTACAATGTCAGAGTCCTCCCAGACCCCTTGGGATTCAATTTTGTCCAACTCCGCCTTCCTTTCTGGAACCCACCCATTATCCTTATGGATGAAGGACCCATAAGAGTATTTTTGAGGCTTAACGGATGACGTACGCACACGCAGATTGTAATTGACTGGGATTGGTGTGAGTGTTGTCTCAGCTTTGGGTTGAATTTCATCAGACGTTTCAATCAAATCCGCGTTTGTTTCTGTAGCGGATACAACATTCACATTCTCAGGATGCAAGATGAACTGATTGATCTCCCCTTCATTGTCAGGAGTTGTACCGCTTGTAGTAACCGCATCCTCACACCAATTCCCAACGTTGATGTCAGCGTCACCAGATTGCCTCTTAACGGTGGCATCAAAGTCAAGCAGTGTAATGTGTTTTGTGTCAATTATCTTGTGATCAGTCGTAAGAACTTTATAAGACAGTAATTCATCATTGTACCCAATAAGCCAACCACAAAGACCTTGAGGTTCCAATTTAGAGAATGGTTCTCTGTCCTTGTAAATATAGGTGACCGGATTGCCTACAGGATGAAAGTAATTGACATTGAGTTTCTTTCCTTTGAAGAGTTCATACGGGGATTTATTTGACTTATGCAACGGTATTTGGTGAGTGCCAGGGCACACAATTTGATGATTACGTGCCAGAGGTTCTTGTTAAGCTGTTAGTCATAGAGAACAGTCCAAAGAGATTCCAGGATAAGCCACTTGAAACATTCAGCGAGTCCGTTTTGTTGCAGTGAATGACCATTTGAAAAGGTCTGACAAATGTTGTTCTCAGCACAGTACTTAGAAAGAGCTGAGTTCCAGAATTCTGTGCCTTGATCAGAGTGCAGAATCATGGGACTGTAGTTGAACCTTTTTGACTCAACATTGATAAGGAAAGGAAGAACGTCCGCCACATCACTCTTGCTTTTGATTGGTACCACAGTGAAGAATCTGGTGCAGCTGTCAACTATTGTTAGAAAGTAAGCATCCCCATTTGCACTTGGAGGATAGATGGGCCCAACCAGGTCGCAATGTAGTTCTTGGAAGGGTCTATCAGCACAAACATGCTTGTTATTGAAGGGGGTCTTTGATATCTTACTGATTGCGCAGGCCTCACACGTTGAGCTTCTCTTTATAGGAATGCCCAGCTTTTGAAATATCCTACTGTAGCTTGCATGTCCCAGAGACTTGTTAACAATTTTGTCATGCAAGAGAAAAGAGGCTTCATTGGCTTTAGCATTTTCAAACTGAACAAAAGGAATATTACACTTGTAAGTTCCAGTTCTCTTCCAGTTCTTTTTCTGAATAGTAAAGTTGTTTGTTCTGAAGTTGACATCAAACCCATCTAGTAGAAGAGAGCACATGGACAGAAGATTGGCGGTTGAACCCGGCGAGTATAGCACGTCCAACAGAACAATTTCTTGACCTCCAGTATCCAGCAATTTAATAGTTCCAACACCTTCTTACTTCAGGGAGTTCTTTCCTGAGCTAGTCAAAATATGCCCGGTTAACAATTGGTCCAGGTGACAAAAGTACTTAGAGTCAGAAACAATGTGCCTTGAAGAGCCTGAATTGACTACAAACAAGTTTTGAAGAAACAGAGAGCTTGTGTGAAAAGAGTTAACTGAGGTGTTTTTGTTGGACTCAGAGACTCCAGACTTCTTCTTTCTGGGAAAGGACGGTCTGAGATGAGGGTAAAATTTCCAGAATCTCCCTTCAGGGTGATCTGCTTTTGGATTGTGCCACTTGTCATTGCATGCCTTCACATTGGAGCTGATAAAAGAGACTGAGGTTGGATTCTCCTTGGTTTTATTAGTGTCTGCATCTCTGTTCAGGAATCTATTATTGTTGAACATTTTTAGATGATTGAGTACTTGTTTGGGGGTTATCTTCTTTTCAGAATGCGTGATTTGCTGAACTATGGTGTCCATGGATGACGGAAGCTTCTCCAGGATCAAGTAAGCAATGATATCATTCGGTAACTCAATTCCCACATTGTGCATTTGTGAGATGGAGGTTTTCGTGACGGTGATGAAGGCAGAAATTTCTGATTGAGAAAAAGTAATTTGAAGGAATTCCTTGAACACTCTGGCGCGATTAGAAGCATGGTTAGAGGCAAAATACTCATTGATATCTGCCCAAATTTGATGATTGTCTTTCTCATTTTCTGCGGTGATTATATTGGCCTGTATAGTAGTATCGAGTTTAGAGGTGAGTATTGTTCTGATTTGTACGTTCTCCACCTGGCTGAGTCCAATTGGATTTCCATTGGCATCTATCTTTTTCTTTGTAAGTTTGACATAGAGATCCTCCTGTAAATCCATCATGTTTACAACTCGGTTACGCCAAACTGAAAAATTATCGGAGGTGAGTAACGGAATCCCCTCAATGGCCGTCTTGAGAATTGTCGCAGTTAGAGAATTGGTCATCTTGGTTTCTGGTTGTTGATTTTGTTGAAGTTGAAGAGTTCCAACGCTTTCAACTGTTAATCGTGAGAAGAAAAATAATATCCAAGTTTATTTGCGGGACACTATTTAAATCCAAAAAACCAGGAACTGCATCTTTGTGTTAGACAAGAGACTGCAAATTAAGTAAAGCAGAATAGAAGAAAACAGGTCCTACCCAAGGACTGAAAATGACACGGGTTAAAAGATGCTCCAAAAAATAAAAAGATGATAAGACCTAGCACACAAGTTCCTTGAAGTCCTCTTTGATGGCCAGACTACTTCGAGTAAGATGAAAGCGCCAGATGATTAGCAGAAGTTATGCGCCAGATAAAAGAAGTGATGATTGCACCAAATTACTTGAAGTCCTTTTTGATGACCAGACGAATTCACTTGCTTCTTGAACTTGAAAGACGGTTTTACGAGGTAGAAGATAATAACAAAGTGAACTTCCAGTGGAGAAGGAGAAGAAGGAAGAGACTTCCAGGATCTTTGCTGGTTGTCCCTTTAACTGACATCAGAAGACCAGCCAGATGAATATGCATAAATCAATCTAGCCCCGCGCGTGTCCCTTAAGTGAACGTTTGAGGAGAATAATAATAAAAGGAATAGATAAAAAAATATAATAAAATAAAAGAAAAAGAAAAATAAACCAAAAGTGGAATGAAAAGAAGAACAACACTCTCTCTATTACAATCATTCAACTCCAATTCCAAAAGTACTTCATGGATGTCTTGACCTGGGGAGACTGAGCTCAATAAGAACATGAAAAGAGAACAGTGTGAAATTTCAAAGTGGCCAAAAAGTGCCATAGTGGTGCCGTGGCTTTTTTGGTAATTTCTTATTTAATTATTTAAAATATGAAAGTGTAATATTTCAAGGGTGGGGTAAGTGAGTGAACCTCCCTAATTTTGGGTGTGAAATCCATTCCTGAAACAATATTTATGGGTTTCCTACCCCTTTTGTTTTAATTAATTATTTTTTTATTTTTTTATTTATTTTTTCTACCTTGACAGGTTTCTCTGTGTTAAGTAGCAAGCTGACATTCCCCGACTCCAAGATATATCTGTATCTGACAAATTTTTTGGGGTCTCATGTCCTCTGATGGCCCTGTAATTTCATAGGTGTATAGGTCCATCTGGGATGTTGTTTTTGGGAAATCATTCATCTTTATCTGCTGATTATCCTTTGTACCTGACTAGTTAAAGTCTGACATCTTTTACTTGGATCATTTCTTTTTTATCTTTGAAGACCTTGCTAACTTTCATTTTTTCTATCTCAGTATCATCTGTGACTGGTATTTCTGGTGAAGGTGTAATTTCTCCTTCTCTAGGGTGATAGTGTTTGATCAGAATTACTGGGAAGACTGGGTTTTTCCTGGAAAGTTCATCACTTAGAATAACTTCTACAGCATTCTTACCATGGAGGGTTTTGATAGTAAAAGGTCCAACAAAAGCTTTTCTAAGTTTCCTATTCCCAGCTGAATTATTGAAATTGGTGGTAGAAACTAAGACTTGATCACCAATCTTGAAATCAGGTTCCTTGTGAGTTTTATCCCATCTCTTTAGGTTTTATTCAAAGGATTCCTGAACAAATTTAGCAGAATACTTATTAGCTACATCAGTCATGTTTTTGAAATCAAGAGATGTTGGGTGAATATTGGTTAACTTCTTGTTGAGGTTATCCTTGGGTAACTTAGGAATCCATCCTCTTTACAGTATATAGGGTGCTTCCTTAGTAGTAGAATGCTTTCTGCTGTTATAAGCCATTTCTAAGGCAGGTAGAAGGCTAACCCAGTTGTGGAAGTATCCATCAGCATTCTTTCATTCTAGACCAAAGAAACAGAATCTTCTTAGAATATCTTCTAGTTTTTGAATCATTCTTTCAGCTAATCCATCTGTCTGGGGGTGATAAGCTGTAGAGAAAGCTAAGGTAGTTCCTAAAATATCATGGAGATATCTCCAGAATTCAGAAGTGAACTTGGGGTCCCTATCACTGATCATAAATTTAGGGACTCCTACATCTTCAATGAGCCTGTTCCAGAAGAGTAATGCTGCTTCCATAGCTTTTTCCTCCTTATTGTTAGGTAGGAAGTTAGCTTTATTAGAAAAACTATCAACTATAACTAGGACTGAGTTGTAGGAATAAGCTCCTCCAGGGGGAAATCAAGTTAAAAAATCCATGTTGATGATTTCCCATCTTTTCCTGGATTCAGAAATCTTTTGAAGGAGGCCAAACCTCTATCCAGTAGTCCTGTTAGATTTCTGGAAATTTTCAAAGCTGGAAACATACTTGATTGTGGAGTCTCTCCAATTAATCCACAAGGCAATTTTTCTGAATTTATCTAGGGTCCTGTTAGTGGATAAATGACTGGATGAACAGTTTTCATGACACTCAGCTAGGAAATGCTTAATATGCTCCTCTTTAGTCAGGACCATGACACTAGAGTGTTGATGACTGTAGTATACTTAACCATCCCATATTGTAAATCTTCCAACTTTTTAAGGTTTCAGAAGAGGTTCAGGTAAACTGTTCATAAGTTCAGATGGAGGTGAATTACTTTCCATAATGGTGGTTAGAGTTTTCATATCAGATTTATATGCCTCTTTGATTGAGTTGAACAGGGATTCATCAAGTTCACAAATGTGAATTCCTAGAATGGGATCTTCAATGTTAAAAATGTTAATGTTCATTATAGGGAATATATCATGGTCTTCTGGATCATGAGCAGGATTTCTGGGGTCATGAGGTAGAGCATTACTGCTTAGGCTATCAGACTTTTGATGTTTATTCCCAGCTTGATGAACTGTAGTAATTTGTCCTCTATACTGTTGTATAGCTATCTGCTATCTTAAAATGTGCCTATTGGACGTCTTCATATTAATAAGAGTTCTGAAATAATTACAGTCAGTGATCACCACAAAGTTAGTACCTTCCAGGTAATAGTAGAGCTTCTCCAATTCCCAGACTAGAGCAAGGCTTTCCATTTGGCTAGTACCATATCTTTTCTCAGTATCCTTAACTTTTCTAGAGATGAAGAGTATATGCTTCTCTACTGGTTTGTTGTCTTCCACTAACTCCTGGTGTAAAGAAGCTCCTAGACCTTCAATACTGGCATCTATGTATAGTTTGAAGGTTTGACTATAACATTTTTGAATCAAAACAGGTGCAGTAGTCCTGGCTATCTGGAGTTCTTCATAGTTCTTCAAATTTTCATGAGTCATCTTCAATAATGTGTTTTTTTTGCAGATTCCAAACAGAATATTGGTAAGTAGAGAAAACTTAGGGATTTAATTCCCGTAGTAGCTGAAAAAAATGAAAAAAGGTAGTAGTTAAGTCTAGTTCTGAGGAATTGGAATGTTCATAACAGCTGCTATCTTGCTTTGATTGGAAGTTAGAGTTTTTAAAGAAACAATGTGACCAAAAGCTTTGAGTTCTCCCTATCCAAAGTTACACTTTTTCATTGATACTTTTAATCCCACTTCAGAGATAGTTTTAAGGAGCAGCCTTACTCTGTCCATGTGTTTATTCCAATCATCAGAATAGATGATAACATCATCAATATATACCATCATCCAAAATTGTCTCATAAATAATCCTAAAACTTTTTCCATCATCCTTTTGAAGTGAGAAGGGGCATTCTTGATAAAAAAAGGAATCCTCAAATACTCATATATACCTAAGTGGCATATAGTTATCATGAAATTCCTGCTTTCAGGGCTGATGGTTACTTTGTGAAAACATTTCAGAATGTCCATATTAGTGATAAAAGTAGCTTTTGACAAGTTATGGAGAGCATTTTCAGCCCTTGGGATAGGATAGTAGTCAGCTTGAGGATAATTATTCAGCACCCTAAGGTCTCAAACCATTCTTGAACTATCATTGATCTAAGCTATGATCACTGGTGTGGTGATATCCTCTTTTTCATTTTGTCCTAACTGTCTTAGGACTTGTAGGTCAATCAACTCCTGGATATGAACTTCAAGGGCAGCTCTAGATTTTGGACCAGATGGGTAAGCAGGTCTCCTGAGGTTAGGAGGGTAAAAAGGTTTAATGGTCTAGGTTAGAATCACTCATGTCCTTTGATATTACCAATAGGTTGGTCCTTGCTGCAGATAGAATTCTTTTTTCAAAGAAGACTTGGATAATGTCCCTTTTTGCTTTTCAATGAGCTGGGAATTAAAAGCTTCTTGAGAGAAATATTCTTTGTTGAAGGTCTCCAAGTTTTTCTCAAAGTTAGAATCAGAAGCTTGAGCATTGATAAAACAAATCTGGAACCTCTTTCTACAATCTCCTCCTACATGAAAGTATCTACCTTTACTCTGGAACACATCTATTCCATACAGTTAAATAGAATCATTTCCTAAAATAAAGTAATCACATACTCCATTTTGAAGTACTAAAAATTCAATTTTTAGTTTTAATGATCCTTTAGAATGAGGGAATATTATATCTGAGGACCATACTCCAATGGCATTGAGGGAATAATTTCAACTGATAAAATTAGCCTGAGGTCCTGGTAATAGGCTAAACTTCCAGTTTGGACCTTGTTTTTCAAAATAAGATCATCCAAAAAAAGAGAAGGAAGCTCACCATCTAGAAGTATTTTACTGGAGAACCTTGGATTAGGCCACTAGCATAACAAGTTTTAACAGAAGTGTAGCTTTCACCCGCAGATGGTTTAAGAGTCAAAGGTTTGGCTTCAGAAACATGGTGAATCTTCATTTTAGGATTCTATTGTTGGAGTAGGTTGGAATCTTCATTGACAGAGTTGATTTACAGGGAATATTCTATAATTCCTTCAATAAAATTGATGGGGTTAGTGGCCATAAATTCACATTCAGAAATTGATCCATCAGTTTCATAAAATTGGGAATTGGGGTTAGCATCATACTCTTCTCCTTCTATAGGATCAATCCTTCTCCTTGTTTGAGGACAATCAGTTATGAAATTTCCTGTCTGGTTACAATTCCAGCATATATTTTAATTGGTTTCTAAAGTCTTATTAAATTCTAATTTGGGGGTATTAGTGGTAGAAGAATCCTTATTTTTTATTTTTTATTCTTCTTTATTCCTGATATTCTTGTCCCTAGGCTTGTTTAACTTCTTTTCAACTCCATTCATGTCAATAGTTTCTTTAAATATACCAATTAGAGTAGAAAGGTCAGATTTCATAGGCATCCCGCACCTTAAACTGTGGTTGAGATGTCCTGGACATAGGTTGAGAAGTCTTTCATTGACCTCCTCTTTATCAGAATTGGGGTAAAAAAAATCCAACCTCCTTTTCTGGTCAAGAAATTACTTGTTGGGCTTGTCCTTAGATGGGTCAAACTGGGAAGTTTAAAAGGTCTTCATCATTCTCCTTTTCCATATTCTAGTTCCAAACTTCTCTTTGATTAACTCTTTCAAAGAGGTCCAACATATAGGTCCTACTTCTTTCCTTTTATTGATGAACCAATGAAGAGCTACCCCTTTGAATAATATGGTTAGTCTCACTACAGCAATAGTATCTGGGAGTTAATAAGAAGTGAGGTTGTAATCAATGAACTTAATGAAGCTGACATTTTTATACTCCCCTTCTCTGGAAAAGTTAGGCCATCCAGTGATAGGAGGAAGTAATTTTCAGGAATTTATTTTAAGGCTTGTTCTACTTCAGGTGTAGGACTTGGCCTGTAAGATTCATTCCTGGATGTTCCTGATCTGGGAGTGACACTGGGAGTACTACTGAATATATTTGGTCTTGATTCTTTCAAGTTAATAACTGAAGGGTTAGTGAAATCAATTTCAAGATCTTTGATATGATTTTTACTCATCCCTAATTCCAAATCAAGTTTGGTACCTATTCAGTCTATTTTATTGATCAAATGAGTGAAAGGAGTGTGTGTTTTTTTCTTTACTTCTTCTTTGATGTAATCAAATGAAAAAGGAATTACTTCTTGAATGGTGGAATAGTTACTTTCAATATGTTTTATTAGAGCTATTTTGTTCAAGCTCATATTTTCCTTCATTTTCTTTAATTTTAATGCATTCATCCTATTTTGATTTGATTTAGTTTGGAGTACTTTTCTGATGTTAAATTTATATTTATACAATTTCTCATACGTGTTAGCCAAGATATTACTTACAAAATTGAAGTTATGAGACATGTTCACAGAAAAGGTATTGAAATTATTTACATATAATTTTGCTATACTTTCTTCTATTTCTGGGCTAAGGATACTATTTTGTCCAAATCGTTTGGGTTCCTTGACTTGTGATGGTCTGAGGATCTCTTATTTTGGGGTCCTTTCCCTTTAAGGAAGCTAATTGATCCCATGGATTCTAGCTCTGCACGTAAATTTCTACTTCTTTCTTTGGGATCAACTTTTGAAGAGAAATTTGAGACCTCTTTTCTGGAGAAATGGCTTTTCTCATACCTGGCTGTTCTTCCTGGGTCTGAGCCAGTTTGAACTGCTCCCAATAAACTAAGTGCTCTTTCAATAATCCCTTGATCTTTTCCTCCTTGGTTTGGTCCAGCCAGGGTGACATAGATGGAGCGGTAACCACCTGGGAAAACACACTGGGTGAGGGAAAACTCTCCAACAGTGAGTTGTTCAAGTTGGCGGCCCCAGTTGTTTCTTTTGTTGTCTTGTGTGAAACTAGCATCATGGGTTTGATTCCCCTCATTGCTCTTGCAACTGGTGTCCTAGCGCATGCGGGTTCCTCTGGGCAGAGATCTATATTATGGGGCTCTACCGCTTGCGCAGGTGTTGTGCCTGTTTTGGAACATAAAAACAAAAAAAATATGCAAGTTTGGTCAAAAAAATTTGAAAAAAGAACAAAGAAATATAAAAATAAAATTTTTTGCATGTTTTCATTTTGGGTAATGTTAAATTCATGGCTCCAACCATGTGGTAGTTGTGTAGGGCCCTACATGGCTCAAATGAGCTGTGGGGGCGCAAAGACAACTACAAAGGGCAGTTTCAAACACACGCGACCACTGGGGGGTCGTTTAACAGAAGTGTAACCCCCTCAAATGAGCTGTGTACCCCTGTACATGGCTCAAATTGGCCGTGTTTGGGGTTGCACAACCCCCCAGAAGCCGTGCCAGAATTTTAGGCACCCCCTGGACCACACTTGGGTTCTTTCAACCCAAATTTGGGATTAACACATACTTTGTGGGGCTGTTGTTCCATACCTAGCAATACCAAAGAGACATTAAAGTGAAACCCAAGTGAAATTAAATTGAATAATCATAAATCATATAAAAATCTGAAAACAATTATTTCTCAACTCAAAAGTGAGCAAACTTTTTTTGATCAATTGAAAGTTGGATTGAATAATGAGGTATACCATTGCATTTTTTTGCATGGGAACAGTGGAAAGGCCTCCTTCTTCTGACATGGCTGGGTGGAAGGTCTACATTGATAGTGCCATGAAAAAAGCTTTGGAAAAAGAAAAAAAGGATTTGGGTAATGAAAAATTGGAAGCCCCAATTGCATCCTCATCAAGGGTGATAATTGAGGAAAAAAATGTTTCACAAATTGAAATAACTGCTGGTGGTGAGTAACATTTTATGTTACTGGTCTTTCCTGATTTAATTTGATTGAAACTGATGGTTCATGTAACTATGAAACTATGACTTAACCAATGAATCTTTACTAGATCCACTTGACCCACCTCCCTTGAGAGCTTTTCCTACTAGGGAAGAGGCACAAAACTATTTTCAAACATGGGCAATGAAGAATGGTTAAGCTGTAAAAATTTTCAACTCAAAGTGTGACCAATATGTGGATTTAGCCTGTGATAGACATGGTTCCTATTCAGGAAGTCTTCTTACCAAACCTTCTAGACAAACTCACACAAGGAAGGTTGGGTGCAAGTTTTTAATCCATGCAAGTCACACAAAGGCAGACCCCTTTTGGTGCCTCTCCTACAAAGAAACCCAACATAACCATCAACCATCTGAACATCCATCTGTGCATCCTCAACTGAGGAGAATCTTGGGGGTGGCCTTAGAAAATCTAGTAGAAGGAATGAATGATGGGATCAATACGTTACAACTGAAGAGAAATTTGAGCAATATTGATGGGCGGGATTATTTTGATGACCAAACAATCTATAACACTAAGTGGAAGGTCACACTTGCAGAACTAAAGGGAAAAATTGTTATGGAGGTACTATATGAACAGCTTGAAGAAACAAGTTGGATTCACTGGTCAAAGTTCAGTGGAGAGGGTCACTTGGAGGCCCTGTACTTAGCACATCCAGAGGTGGTAAAGCTTCAAAAAAAATTCCATCATATTGCTATTTTGGATTGTACTTATAAAAAAAATAAGTCCACAACCCCACTATTGCACATTGTAGGAATGACAGCCAATTGGAAAACTTTCACAAAATCTCTTGTTTTTATAACAAAAGAAATTTTTGAGTTGTACAGTTGGTCTGTGAATGCATTAAAGGGGTTGGCTTATGATTCTGAGAGACTTCCAAAAGTCTTTGTGACAGACCGTGAAAAAACTCTGATTTTTGCAATTGAATCTAGTTTCCCAGAGTCATCAAGACAATTCTGCACTTGGCACTTTTCTAAAAAAATACAAGCAAAATGTAAAGCGCGCTTTTTTAATGAAATTGAAGGATGGAAAAGCTTTATGACTCTATGGGAAAAGTACCAGGCCTTGAAGACCAAGGAGGAGGCAGAGGTCAATGATGCAGAAATCGGAGTAGGTCCAAATCACTGCTTATTATTCTTCCTAGTTTTGAGTTCTGACCTTTTGACTTGTATAGTATTTCTTGAAAGACTGTGAGGATGTACTTGAGTATATGGAAAAAAAAATTCCCTATCAAAGAGATGTTTTTAACGGCCTGGACTTGTATAAACCCAGATTTTGGAAAAAAACAACTTCTTGGGTTGAAGGGGCCCATGCAACTCTCAAACAATTCCTTGCAAAATCTTTGGGAAACCTGTTGGATGTTTGGAAAAGCCTTGATGGAACAGTTTTGAATCAAATTAATTCAGTTCATGCATCACTTTATAACTCTCAAATTAAGTTAGGGACAGTTCTTCCACCTGAACTGTTACCATTGTGTTACAAATTGTCTTTTGAGGCAGTCCATCTTGTTAGGGAACAATTTGAGAAGTGCAAATGTGATCATGATGGCAAAGTCTGCACCAATTCATATTTCAATACTATGGGTTTGCCCTGTTCCCACCAAATAGGTGACCGTCTAGCATTCAGAGGATCCGTGGTACCTGAAGATGTTCATCCTCAGTGGAGGTTGGACTATGACCCTTGCAGTTCTAGTTCTGTAAGTTGGCTTAAGTTGGATTTTTCTAGTTGGATTCTTCAAATCACTATGTGATTAATGCTTTTTGATTAATGAATCCTAATTCACTAATTGTTGATCCTTTTGAATTTTTCCAGTGCAATGTCAATGAAATGCTAATCATTAATCAGTTATGTGAAAAAGTCAATGCAATGATTTTGGAATCTCCAGATCATGAGCAAAGCGGACTATTGAAGTATATCATTCAGAAGATTATTAAATATCAATCCAAGCCAAGACTTGAACCTAAAGTATTACTATCAAGTAGGGGCAGGCCAAAATTAACAGATACGTGGCATAAATAATCTTGGTTTGAGCTTGTTGAAAAAAAACTCAAAGGGGAAAAAAGAACTAGAAGGGCTCCAAACAAGAAAATACAAAAGATTTTAAGTCTTTTCTTTTGGGATATGTTCATTTGTTTGGTTTAATGAACTTAGTTACTAACTAATGATGAATTGTTAGTCAAAGTTGGCAGAATCTGAATCTGAATTTCATATTTCAGACAAAGAGACTGAAAGTGAATTTGGATCACTTAATTTGGAATCCAAATCCTCTTCAGAGGAAGAGAACATGCAGCAAAGCTCAACCAGAGCTCATTGTTAATGAGTTTCCATTTAATTGATCCAATTAAAGAAATGAATACTAAGTTAGTTTTAATGATAGGAACCAAACGTGAAATACCTCAATCACATACCCAAGAAATTCCATAAGTTCTTGGGTGAGGTTTGAGATCTGATTGGAGATGGGAATTGTGGATTTAGAGTCATTGCTAAATCTCTTGGTTATGAAGAATGTGGCTGGTTTAAAGTTAGGAAGTAAATGATTGAAACATTAGAGAAACATAAAGCATTCTACATTAAGATGCTTGGTGTTTCAAAGGAGATTGAAAAGATTAAACAAAGACTTGATGTTAAAGAAATCAATGAAAAGATTCCCTCCTCAAAATGGCTGGCTAAATTGGAAATGGGTCAAATCATAGCAGACACATATTCCAGACCTATATGTTTAATTTCTTTGGAGTCATGGGATACTTATACTCCAATGAAAAATGGTGTTACTGATCAATCAGATCAAATTTTCATTTCTTTTGTAAACAATAACCACTGGGTTATATTAGTACTTGAGGGAGAAATGATTCCAATACTGCCCATTGTAGCAAAACCATGTTCCTTGATTTCTAAAAAAGCCTCTGGTTGGGTTGATCATCTCAAAGATCAACTGCAAATGTATTCCAGGTTGTAATAGAATTTTACTTCATTTCATCATTGGGTTTCATATAAATTTTAATTCTAATGCAGCTAACAAGTTCTATTAATATAAAGGGTTATCAGATTTTGAACATCATTATGTTGAGTGTTTTGAGTTAACATCATTATATTGAGTGTTTTGAATGATAGTTTAATATTAAGTCAGTTCAACTTTTGTTGGGCTGATTCCAACACAAGCTTAACTTATGTTAAGCTTGGGATGGGATCAGCTTAACACAAGTTGAACTTGTTTTTTTTGTGTTTTTAATTTAGGGCTTGTCAAAAGACTTGTATTTTTTGTGGGCACTTTTACTTTAGGGATTGTCAAAAGACTTCTTTAATTTTTGGGCCCTTTTACTTTAGGGATAGTCAAGTTAAAATGACTTTAGGGCTTGTAAAGTTAGTTGTATTTTTTTGGTGTTTTTACTTTAGGGCTTGTCAAGTTACTTGTCTTTTTTTTGGTGCTTTTACTTTAGGTCTAGTCAAGTTAGTTGTGTTTTTTTGGGTCTTTTTACTTTAGGGCTAGTCTATTGGATAGTACCAGTTTTTTTTATTTTGATTTATTTATTTATTTATTTATTTATTTTTTAACCAGAAAATGAACATTCTTTGGTTTTTTTGGTTGATTTCTGTTTTTTGGAAGGTTAATTTAGTTTACAGATTGTGTTAGTACCCTTTCATTCCTTTTCCTTTTCCTTTTTTTTTTCTCACCGCGGTCAGGTGCCGTGTGGAATGCCACACAACTACATTTGAGACATGTACAACTCCACATGGCTTGAATTTAGTAGTGTGGAAGTCCACACAGTGGTGGACCGGGTTTGGTGGTCCGCACAACTCTGTGAGCCATGGGGGGCTGTACAGGGCTCAAATTGGACCTTGTGCCGTGCCACACGTCCAATTTCAGACCTTTTGCACAGCTCAATGAGCCGTGAATTTAAAATTACCCTTTCATTTTTTAATAATTTTTTCATGTAGTTTATAACTTACGTATAGTTAAATTCATAACTATCAAAACTTGGTTGGGGTTAACTCCGTGGTGAGGGGGTATTCCAAGAGGATTAGAGTGGATACCAATCAAATCTTGGTACAAATCCAAGGGTTCACACTCTGGGGCATTTGAAAAAAGAACAAAGAAATATAAAAATAAAATTTTTTGTGTTTTTTTTTTATTTTTTAGTAATTTTTTGATGTAGCTTATAACTTAAGTAAAATTCAATGGTACAAACACTTGGTTGGGGTTAACTCTGTCCTTAGGGGGTATTCCAAGAGGATCAGAGTGGGTACCAATAAAATCTTGGGACAAATCCAAGGGTTCACCCTGTGAGGAATTCTCAAGTAAGTCCTGGTCAATAAGATAACCAAAAATAAAATAAAATGAAAGGAATAAAAATATAAATATATGAGTTTTAATATTTTTTTTATTTCTATGTGAATTTGCAATAACTTCTTAAAAACAAAATTAATTTTATACTTACTTTTGGGGCCTTTCTTTTTCTTGTTTCTTCTTTTCAAGATAGGATCTTGTTTTTGATATATTTTCCACCGCTTTTTCTGCCTTAATAAAGAATCAAAATTGATAATTCTATCAAGCTCAATTTCCTTTTCTTTTTAATCTTGTTGCTTATAAGAAAGGAGCTTTTCCTTTTGTTTCTCAGGAGTTATAAGAAAAGGCACAAAATTGTGCAGTTTTTCTTCTTTTTACTTTTGAAGAAGATTCAAATCATAATTGATTAACTCTCCTTTGGTCTTTGAATCTACTGGAAAAATCAAAAATCAGAAAATATTTATAATAAGTATATTTAATTCTTTTTACTGATAAATGCACTTGTCCAAGGAATAAATAATCAAAAATTAATTATTTACGGATGTTTCAGGGCCAGACTTCTAGTTGTCAGCTCTGATACCAGAAACCTTGCAATCCTTTAGCTAAAGAGAGTGACAAAAAAATGGAATAATAATACTCCCCAAAATAAACACATGAAAATATTCAAAAAATAAATATGTTAAGAGCTGATGAAAGTTTGAAATGGTTTGGTAGAAAGGGTTTCAAATATTTTATAAAAGAGGGGCCACCTAATTATACTAGTGGTAATTTTATAGAAAAGCAACCTCCCTTCAAGAGGCCTCCTTTGGTAGTTTAAGAACCTTGGAATAATGGAAGGTGCCTTTTAAGGACTTATCCAGCTAATATTTCCAGAAAAACATAACACAGGTCAAGGCAGGAAGGGGAAAAAATCACTTTTTAGCAATAATTACACAGAAGGCCTGCACAGATTTGGGTAAAGGGTTTTGGAGCAGGAGGGGTTGATTGCTTGACTAAAATTTGATGAATCAGGGTGATGGGTTTTGGAAGTAACACTAATACTTCAGAATAAAGTCATAAATAACTTGCTTATCTCTTTATAAGCACTTGATCAACAAAGAAATGGTGTCTGATAATAATGAAAAAATTCCTGGTAAAATGGGGGACAATAGGCCAAAGAAGATCTGTATAAATGCCTTTTTTGGGTGAATAAGAGCCTCTTCAGGGCGTATAGAGAGGGTAAGGCTCAATAGCTAAGTCTAGTAAGCCATCCAGGGCACTTGTTTCACTTCTGAAAAGTGCTATCAATCAGCTGATCTCATATCTGCTGGATTTCTGCGTGTTTTTAGCTGCAGGATCTGTTAATATGTTAATTTTTCATTTTGTTCATTCTGCATTTATCTTTAGTTTTTACTATTCTTATTGGGCTAAAGTTATTGGGCATGAATATATATTGATTTTCAATCATCTGTTTTCCATTTTGATAATTTTTAATTTTTTTTATGATCACTTCTTGATAGGTTTTGTGATCTTTAATGATTAGGATCCATCCTTGTTGTGATGATTCTCAAAATTTGATTATTCATTTAAAAAGCTTCAAAAATTAAATAAAATTAATAAATAACAAATTTTAAATTTTAAAGATTTTAGATTATTTACAATGCATATGTCATAGTATTACATACACCTGGTAGACCTTACTAGATTTTAGCTGTTAAGCGCAGTGCCTATTAACAGATTAGTCACAACAGATCCTGGTGAATTGATCAGTAAATACATATGCGCGCAGGATAGGATCAGCTGCGTGCGGGAATTGGGTGCGTACAGAGAAAGGAAGTTGTGCAGGGACTGTGGAGGGATGCAGGGCTGCATGCGGGAATTGTGACAAAACACATTTCCACGTGTAAATCCTCAAGTATACACAACACCTCAGTTTCAACTGAATCTTAGGTGTGAAACCTATACGTGACAATGTTTGTGAAATATTGAAATGGCAAAAAAGTTCCATAGTGGTGTTGTGGCTTTTTGGTCATTTCTTATTCAATTATTGAAAATATGAAGGAGTAATATTTCAAGGGTGGTGTAAGTGAGTGACCCTACCTCATTTTTGGTGGAAAATCCATTTATCAATTGATTTTTATGGATTTCTTGCCTCTCCTAATTTGATAAATTATTTTTTAATTTTTATTTGTTTTGTGTACTTTGACAGGTTGCTCCGTGATAATTAGCAAGCTGACATTTTTTTCCCCTCACCATTTCCATCAACATCACCACCTGACATCTGTACAGCAGGTGGACAAAAGTTGTGGGACTGTTTGTCAAAGAAAACACACCTGGGTACTTCAAAAAATGTAGATAAAGCCCAGGGAATCTCAATCTTGCTGTTGAACAACCCATATTTGTGCTCCCACTCCTTCTGACCCATTCAAATATTGCCACCAACTCAGTTTTTGGATTTCAAGGTTGGATTACTTTATCAGTTCAAAAAACAAAAAATGGTCAGTAATGTTTTTTGATATTTCACTCTTCATCTTTCATTCTGATTTACAGGTTCTTTTTTTTGATTTTTAGTCTCCTTTGGGTGATTAGTTGTTTCAGAAGATGAATATTTTCAATCCATTGGACAAGGGTAGAATTTTCATGCTCCAAATTAATTCCAGCTCATATTTAACCCCAGACCAATTTAAATTGAAACAGCTCAAGGAACCTCAAAGCTGAACAAGAGTACAAGACTTAAAAAATATGGCCATTACATTCCCTGAAAAATATTACCATCACATGCCCACAGAGCTTTAAAAAGAATTTTTAAGTGGTTTCCTTGAATTCTGACCTTACTATTTCAAAAAGGCAATGTTAAATTTGCAACGGTGGGGTTGCAAACATGCGTGAAAAGACTTTCACACAGCCAATGAGTTGTGAAAGGATTTGAAAAACCAATATGAGCTGTGAAATAAAATAAAAATAAATAAATAAATTAGTAAAAAATAGATAGATAAATATATAGATAGATAAACGAATTAATAAATACATGATTAAATAAATAAATATATATATATATATATCAATAATTAAATAAATACATAAATAAATGTAAAAATGAATTACTAAAATATATCAAAAATAAATGAATAACAATAAAAATACAAAATTTGCAACCCTCCACAATCTGTTCAAACCTCAAAATGGGTTGCAAACCTTGCCACCTAACCCATTTTGGGGTGTGAACCAGTTGTGTAGGGTTGCAAGTTTAACATTTCCCATCTCAAAATTATCATCACCATCTTACCAAGGCACTGAAAAATTAAAATATATAAAAATTTCTTGTAAGTATTTTTAGAAACTCTCAATAGGGCATATCAAAGTTGACCAAACCCGTCATTTTTTAATGGTGGGTTTCAAAAATCTGCTATTTCAAACCGGCCATTAAAAATAAAAAAAAACCACTTATTTCACATGAGACGTGTCATAGTTACCTGTAAATAATTGGTTTTTTTCAAATAAATTATTTAAAGGCTTCCACCACCTGTCAACTTTATCCACCCCTGGTTTCCCAACTCCTTCCAACTCCAAACTCATTGGAAAAAAATTTGATTCATTGCTCTTCATCTCTTCATCACCATCCTCATCAATTCATCACTCTAATCAATTTATTGCTTTCATCAAATCCAGCTAACTTCCATTGGATCACTATCCTGATCAGTTCATAACTCTCATCCATTTATTGCTTTCATCACATCCAGCTAACTCTCATTGGATCACTATCCTTATCACTTCATTTCTCTCATCCTTTTATTGCTTTTATCACAGCCAGCTAACTCTCATTGGATCACTATCCTTATCACTTCATTGCTCTCATCTTTTTATTGCTTTAATCACATCCAGCTAACTCTCATTGGATCACTATCCTCATCACTTCATCACTCTCATCACTTTATCGCTTTCATCACATTCAACTCTCATTGGATCACTATGCTCATCAATTCATCACTCTCATCACTTTATTTCTCTCATCTCTTCATCAATCTTGTCACATGATCACTCTTGTCACTTTATTGCTCTCATCCATTCATTGCTATCCTATATCTGTAAGAACCAACTCTCCAATACTCCACTTTCCTTAAACGTACCAAAGAATTCAAAACATCCAGCCCTGACCCTGCCTTCATCCTACCAACAGGTCATCTATCCTGGACTCACTGGAAATGCCATGCCATCACCCAACACTCCTATTATTTGACAAGCAAGGAATCCACATTGTCATCTCAGAAAGCTCATTCTCTGCCCCACAACAGACTAGCAAGTGACCCTCTGCAACCTCAGTAAGCAGATACTTCAAAACCTCCATATTGAGCTTCTCATACTCATACTCAATCCATCCATAAGAAAATCAGAAACTTTGAGCAGATAGTGCCTTATACAGACCTGCTGCAAACACTGCAAGATCCACATAAAAATTCCTCACTGATCATCTGTGACTCATCTTGCAAAACCTTAACTCAACTGCCTCAGCTCTGGAAGCTGGAGCCTATATCCTATATCCCTTACTTCCAATTTATTTTTCATCTGTTACAGTCTTGGGATCTCTGTAAAATGTTGGAAATGAATCCAAAAGGGTCAATTTTATGTTTTGGCCCCAGGGCATGAAAAAACTCAAAAGACTCTGACTGTCCTATATTGTAAAAGAGAGGGTCTCTTGTGTGAATTTTATGGGAAAAGATTGTATTAAGGCCAAGTAGATAAAGGAAGAGTCTCATCTCTGTTAGGGACAAATTTACCCATATATGATACAAAAAGAATTTGGGACAATTTGAGATGGTGGAAGTTTATGGGATTAAATAAAACTGAAATAAATTTGTTGGAAGTACATCAAGGGACCTGGTACTGCTGGTGGCCCACATGATTGATTCTCAGGATGAGTTTATCATGGACGGTAAAAATAAAATGGCCTAGAGTGGTGGAGAGATTGGGTTGCTTATGAATGGTCCAAGTTTTCTGCAGCTCAGTCAAAAATTCACTGGTTCTCTCTTGGCCTTGCAATGGTTGCCTGTGACAAGGAATGTCAGCTTGCTACTATTGCAGAGCAAGCTGCAAAAGTAACAGAAATAACATAAAAATAATAATAATACAATTAACCTAAGAAGGAGTAGGGAACCCATAATTATTATTACAGAAATGGATTATCCACCCAAAATTAGGTAGGGTCACTCACTGACCCCACCCTTGAAATCTAACTCCTTATATTTTTAAATAATTAAGGAAAGAAAAACCAAAATGCCATGGCACCACTATTGAAATTTTATTCCAATTCAATAATTCACACGTATGTCACGTATAGGTCTCACACCTAAAATTCATTCAGAATTGAAGTGTTGTGTATATTTTAGGAGTTACGGACAGAAATGTGTTCTGTCACAATTCCCGCACGCAGCTGCAGCAGCCAATGCACCCGCGCGCGGCTGAGATACACCCCTGTCACTCTGTCAAGGTCATGTAAGCAGCCCCGGGCCTCTGAAAAGTATGCAGCTGCGGGACTATGGGTTGACAAAGTGACAGGCGGCCTGAGAAACTCAGGTACCGCGTAAACATGCTACAACCCACATGGGAACATTCTACATATGTAATAAATGTTCCTGTGGATAGTAGATAGTCTAAAAGTACATAAAATTATATAAAAATATTTGAATAACCCTTATACGTATTTTTTATTAAATATAATTTAAAGTACCAAGAAGTTCAAAAATAATACAATGACAACTTCTAAAAATATATTAAAATACTTTAATATACTATTATGAGACTTTCTAGACATCAATATTTTTGTGACATACTAAAAAAACTAATGATAAGAAAATATTACATGAATTCCCATGACTTATATTTTTAAGTAATTATTTTAGTAAATCAACTGAAACTCGAAAATAAGGAGTAAAATCAATATCATGACTTTAATCCAATTATTTAATACATAATGAGAACTCACCTGACATCAGAATTTCCATAGGAATGTCTATTAAAATAATTATTAACTTACTGGGAACATTTACTAAGGATAATTGATTAAATAATAACATAAACAGGACAGATTAGTGATATTCACACGTCCTAATATCAATTATAAAGTAGAATAATTCCCATACCCTGAGGAATTAGATGCTACCCGTGCTACAGCACCAAGAACACGGGACAGGCTACCACTGGTTACCCTGCTAGCCTCAGTGTCCATTCCTTTGAGCCCCTGTACCCCTCAGAAGGAAAATATTGGGACTCAAAAAGCTATAAATAAAGAGCTCTTTTGAGGATATTGATGGGCAGAGACCCATTTATATTTATATCCAGACACCGTGCCAAGATAATCAAGTACTTATAAGAGATAAGTAAGTGATTTATGGCTTATTCTGATTAATAATATCCGTCCTCAACCTCTTTGTATCAATTTAAACTGCTTAACAACCTTATAACCCCAGTATACAGGTTTAACACATCAGTGCACATCCCAAAAAGATACCCAAACAATCTAATAATATACCAGTGATTTTTATTATCCTTTCTCTGTCGTGACAGCTTGGTTACAAAGCCCTGCCACTCCACCATGTATTTTATATACATATTATCTTTGGGGAAAATATCCTTTAAACTAAAGAGCCCAAAGTAACCAGGACTACCTGTTTTCATACTGAAATGCCTGAAGAGAGGTGGTAAAGATCCCCAATATAATTTTGGCCCCTCTATAAAAAATATTTAATAATCAATTTATCTATATTGATTTATAACAATAAACCATAACCAAACTAATTAACCTTGCAATAGGCTTAATCCAAATATTTTACGGATTTTGGATGCATTTATTAAATAATATATTTATTATTTATTCTATCACCTCTGGTAGCTAAAGGATAGCAAGGATCTTGGCATCCAGGAGGCTGACACGGAATCTTAGACCAATCAGGAGATAAATGCTGTGGGATAGGTAACCGGTGCATAGTTTGTAGGTGTTATGGGGAGCGGAGTGGGAGGAATGACAAAGGGAAGTTTAAATTACCCTTTTTTTAGGTGTAGCTCAAGGCAAGCGCAGAATTGCAACTGGATGCAAAGCGCGCAAAGCAAGGGCAGGAGGAGGTCAAATAGCATATGGCAAGGTGCTCTTCTACCTGACCATGATGATGAGTTCTATTTTACAAATACCTTCAGCCGGAGTCTCAATTGAGGAAGTAAAACTTCCCACTTGTTGGTTGATTTTAGTCAAGTTGTTAGGCAAGATAACTGAATTGACCCTTGGCAAGACCCTTGAGACTCACAGGCGCAAACCACGCAATTGGTACGTACAAACGCTATTTAGTCAGATACTCATATTTCATGAAAGATGGGTCTGGGAGTTGAAGTTTGATGATGGGATGATCAAGAAGCTGTACAAGATCTTGAATGCTGGTTGTTTGGAGAGGCTATCCAATGAAGTTGGCGGAATAAATTGGTTCGGACCCATCAACAGGTTTTCTCACGTCTTGGAAAAATTGGATGATGAAGAGTTACGTGAAGCTGAGAGCATCGAGGACATTGTATCTCCTTGTGGGTTTCTCTCACTCCTATTTATTTAATACTTGGCAAATTGGCACCCCAAGCTAACCAATTTTCGCCTTTGTTGTGGGATGAAAAAAAAAGCCTGGACAATTGGACTTGAGGAATCAAATTTGAGTCACAAGAAGGCGGTGATGAATGCATTCAATATATTTTTATTTGCCTTATTTACTCAGAGAAAGATTACAATGAATAAAATTTCCAAGCATGAACAACGAGTCAAGGAGATTGATGGTCTTTTGAAGCAGGAAAATAGTCGTCGCACCCTCAGAATGGAAGCTTTCCTAGAGCTAGATCAGGATCCTGATTTTGACTTAATGGTTGAAAAGCAAGAGTTTCAAGACATGATTGAAGAGGCCTATTGAATTGATCAAGAATGGATCCTCAAGCTCTACTGGTCAACCTTGAACTTGTTCAAAAATGCAATTCAGATCTTGGTCTATCAAGAAGATCCAGGCCATTTTTTGTTGGTTGGAATCCAACTGGTCCAGAGTTTAGGTTTGATGGATCGACTGAGAGCTCCTTTTGAATTGAGTTACAATTGGATTGAGAATTTAAAATTGATCAAAAGACAGTTTGCAGGAGGATTTTCTTCTTCAACTTCCACAATGGATAACTCAATCCATCCTGACAAGCCAATCAACAGTATACCGCCCAAGCTCTTGAGAAAGCCCAGTTATGGGTTCCAAGTGATGGTCATCTCGATCACTTGTATGATGAGTTACTTGATTTTGAATTTGTAAGATGATAGGTACAATAGAAATAAAGAATATCCAGCCAAACTCATGAGAATCTATTGAGGAGAGGTCCGAATCAAGATTTTAAAGTTTTGGATGAACTGTATGACTTTCATCAATTTCACGCTCCAATTCAAGTTAAACGTCTTAATTGTTTGCTTGGAACACTTGCAAACAACTCAGAGTGTCAATCGCCTGGAACCAGACTCAGATCTGGGGAACGACAAGGAGTTTCTTGGCTTCTTACCTTATCCTCATGCGTTTCATAGCTGGTCAACCGAACGTTTTGAGGCCACCAAGTTCCCTCATCAGCTGATCTTGGATGATTGAAATCATGCTAGGTGGGAATTCGAAGCGGAATACAAACTATCAAGACGGTTTGAATCTAAGCGACTATAGTTTTTCAATCGTGAACTCTGTACCTTTATTATTAAAAATAAATCAAGGCTACGGTTGTCTTACTGTTTTTCCTTTGTTTATATATATATATTGTTGACAACGTTCGGCTTTTTCCGCCCAGCTTTTCCCTTGAAAACTGAAACACTTCCACCATACCTGCTCAACCACCTCGTATGTGTCATCAGACTCTGAAGCTGATGAATCTGCTGGTCCGGAGCCAAAAGAGTCGGGAACATTCTGAGGGAAGGGCGCAAAACATGGCTACCAAGCTGTGTAAAGAAATTGCAATTCAGATCAAAGCCCCGTTAGTGATGAGTGAGCCAAGTCAAGACATACATGTGTACGGCAGTTATTTATTGGATTGACAGGCAGGGCAACGCGAGAGTCTTGAGGAGCTCTGGGAAGAACCCTGTTGGCTGATTGGTTGGGTCAAGAGGCCGTTGGGATGACTCTTGCACTTGGTTGTATGGTTGAAGGTATGGGGATGACTAGCGGATGAGGAGGGAGGTGAGGATGATGTTTAGTTTGGAATGGTGTATTCAATGATGGCTTGGCCAAGGCCAAATGATTGGGACGGGGAGGGTTGTTGTGGTTTGATGTTGATTTCCAAGAGACTATGGGGCCGAGCTTTTGGAATAATGTGGGTGGGATGGGTCAGCAGGTTTTCCTTGTATGATGATCATCACAATTTTCCTTAAATCCATCTGGGAGTTCATTGGGGATTGAGGGGAGTTGGATGGTTGACAAACCTGGGATCTAGAGGAGGAGGAGGATGGGATGGTTTGTGGAGGAAGATCATCATTGGAGCTAGAGATGTTGATGACAATAGGATTGGGATGTTTGGGAGGGTGAGGGTGATCGACCATCCTGAAGGAGTGTGAGGGTGGATGAAGTAGATGGGGGCATTCAACTTTGAGAGAGTGCACTTGAACAAGATTGGTAAGATGATGAGAGAGTCAAGGGTTAGTTGAAAAATCACAGGTGAGGCGGAGGGAACAGGGAGACATTGATTGAAAATGGTTGGATTTATGGATGAAGAGCAGTTCAGCTCTACTTTTGATTGACTCTTCTTCCCAAATCAATTCAAAGCCAGCCTCAACCAGGACCAATGATTGATTTGACGGTCTTTGACCAACTGGTTGGAGTGTTGAGCACTCAATTGGTAGAGTTGAATCAAGATATTGATTGCGGTTCAAGAGATGAGATGGACTGGGTTGAGTAAGTTTTGGAGAGTGATGGATTTGAGTCAAGAAATGAAGGATGATGATCCATATTCTTACCACCTCTCTGTGTGTTTGTCAAATGATCTCCTCCCATCTTTTTCCCTCCCAATCATATACTTAGATTGGGGTGAGGATCAAGAAGGGATTCAAGTCTTTGTATAACATTTGAGGGTTGTGGAAGAAGAATTGGCAGTCCAGGAAAAGGGGATGAGGTGTGTGTGAAGCAATGGAGATGGGATTGGGATGTATTGGCTGATGTGGAGGTATGGATGGGTTTTTTGCATGCCATCATGGTGGATGGATGATGATGCATAACTGGCCGGTTTGATTTTTGAAATCTGCCATTTTCATGAAACCTGCCATTCTGAAATACACCAATTAGGGGGTATGTGTATTTCAGAAACCCGCCATTAAAAATGGTGGGTTTAGTCAAAAAAATGGTGTGTTTCTAATGGTGGGTTTGCTAACTTTGATACGCCCTAATGCTCATGTTTCTTTCATGAAAATTTATTTTTTTCATCCTCACTCACACCCTCATCAAGAAGGAAAAATATCAATGGCATAAGATTTTTTGATTTTCTTTCCCCTCCAGCATTTTTTTCAAGTATTTTGTGTTTTTTCATTTTTTTTAAAAAAATTATAATTTGATTTTATTAAAAATTTAAATATTTGTATTATTGAAGTTCAGATGCTAAAATATCTAATCCCATGAATAAATTCAGCTACATTCCTTTTTTTGAACAATTGATTCAGCTTGAAACATATCCCTGAAAATAAAATGATGGTTTTAGGTCAATTGTTCCCATTATTCCTGTCTACCCACTGTGCATCCCTTTCATCCTTTAACAGATCACCCACTCTTTCATTTACCATGAAGAAGACCAATGGCTACCATCCTGTCAACCAATACCTTCCCCCCTGTTCCACATTTCTTGAAAATGGAAAGATATGCACCACCAACATCACCCCAAAGTCTAGGAAATGTGACTACTTTAGAAGGTACAAGAGGCCCTGTTCTGGAGCCCCTGAAGCTGGAAGTAAGATACCTGGACCAATTGTATTTGTGAAGGTAAATCTTGGAGGTATCTTTGAAGTGAAGGAAGAACCTGAAGAAGCAACTGTATCCCTGGGAGTATCCAGCAGGCAAGGTTCATCAGATGGTGAGGTTTTTCTCTTTTATTCTGATTGCTAAAGGGCTGTGTTTTGACAAAGGTTTTTGGACCTGTTCCTTGTGAGGGCTTTGAAGGAGAAGATGAAGCATATGGAAAAGAGTAATTTGATGTTGAGAAGGAAGGTCCAGTTAGAATTGTATGGGATATTGCAAAAAGAACCAACAAATTCAAAGGTGTTTGATATCCACTGGGGAACACCTTATTTTTATTATATATGTTTGATTGCAGACTCTGAGGGCATAGGAGACCCATCAAAGCAATCAAAGTGGATTTAACCACTTTCAAACCAGTCAAATTCCATTGAAGCCTTGTCAAACTGGTCAAATTTTTAAAATTTTGGACTGAATCAGTTGAAGCTAAGATATTGTGGGTCAAACCAATCAAATTTCAATGTAGCAGAGTCAAAATTGTAGAATTTTTTCAAAAGAAAGTCAAAGTGGTTGTTTTCTGGCCAAAGTAGTTGCAAAGATATTGAATATTTTTCAAAGTGTGAACAAGACATCAAATTTAAAATTTCAAAAGGTGTTTGAATTGTCACAGCACCACCACATGTTGTCAAAGGACCACCACAGGTTGTCAAAGGACCACCACAGGTTGTCAAAGGACCACCACAGGTTGTCAAAGGACCACCACAGGCTGTCAAAGAAACCCCCATCCCACTCAAAGTCAAGATTGAAGATGAGGATGAAGATGATCCTGCTGAGCCAGATGAAGAGTAGGAAGAATCAAAACAAGAAGAAGTAGAAGTAGTGACAGAGAATGGGAAAGGAAATGGAAGAGAATTAGAAGAAGTGGAAGAAGGTTCCCCTGGGCCAAGGTCTGTTGGAGAATTGGTTGGAAGGATGTTGGCAAAGGATGGGATAGGAAGTGAGTATAAAATAAGGGGAAGAAGCGGGTAAGATTCTTTATTTTATGCTTGCTCTGACAGAAGAGTGGTTGGAAAATTGGATGCCATTGAAGATGATCCAGGTGGAGAATTGAAGACCATTGAAGAGAAGCTTGGAAGATCCTTGAAATATTCTATGGCTAATATTATATTAACATGTCATCTGAATAATTTTGAAGAGGTGGAGAAGAAAGGAAGAAAGGAAGAGATGAATAAGGGATTGATAGCACATCTTGAAGATTTTGTTTCTTTATCTGGTGCGACTTATGAAACGGGAGGTACTGCTAAGAATAAGGAGGAGTATGAAAGCAGTGAAATAAAGCTAGCTAGTGTATGGTTTACTGAGATTGCTAACTTGGTGCCTAAGATTTAGAAGGAGTTGTAGATAGATATTTTTCTTTTTATTGGAGTAGACATAGGAAAGCATTAGAATAGAAATGGATTGATTCTTGATTGATGAAATGAAATGAATGAAATGAGACTGGGATTGATTGGAGTGAGGTTGAGCAAGTTTATGAAGTTTTGGGTTTGGAAGGATAGAGGTATTTGAAGTTGTGGAGTAGGGATGAACAGTTGGTGATATTGGAGACTGGTTCCCATGAGGCTCTTTCAGAGTATTCTAAAATACTTTTCCATTCAACTAAGTAGAGGATTTTGCCACACCTAATCTTTGATTCCAGGATTTGAGACACTTCCCATTATTCTTGGCCATTGATTATCACTGGTTCTGGAGGTGGTTGACGGCTTGGAGAGTTTGATCCAAAGGATTAAGTTTTCAGAAGTTAAACATGGAATACAGGGTGGATGGATGACCATTGATCAAGGATTTAGAGTTTGAAAGCATGAGATCCTATTTTTTCAATAATGAGAAAAGGGAAAAAAATCTCAGAGAGCTTCTTGGAAGGTCTCTTGGTACTGATATTCTTTGCAGATAATCAAACTTTATTCCCAGGAGAAATACCTTTTGTAATTTATTTTCTTTAAAGGTAAGCATAGTTATTATACTTACCCATAGACTATTTTGATTCTTTCTTTAGTTGAATCTGGTTCTTCTGAATCTGATCTGAGTAATGACTGGGGGGCTTTTTTGCAAACACATGCAGGAAATAAAAACTAGGATGCCTTCCATAAATGGTGAAGAAGGGTGATTGGTGAGTAGAGGAGTGAACACTGTTGCTGTAAGATAATTCTGCCAAGGGGAGCCAAGTATCCCGGTTTTCCTGGTGATATTTGATGCAAATTCAAAGTTATTGTTCTAGTACTAAATTGAATATTTCAGTTTTGCCATCTGTTTCAGGGAGGTAACCTATGGAGATATTCCTGTAAAACTGTAATTTTTCACAAATTTTTTTCCAGAATGAAGGGATGAACAAGGAGCCTTGGTCACTCATGATTTCAGAAGGCAGCCCATTCTTGGAGAAGACATGGCTGATGAAAAGTTTAAAAAATTCTACTGCAGTCAGTGTACCAGTTTTTTTGATGAAGAGGGCCATCTTAGAGAAATGGTACACAACAACAAGGATATAATAAAATCCATTAGAGAGAGGAAGTTCAGGAATGAATTCCATAGAAATAGAATTTCAGGGGCCATCAGGTATTAGAAGAGGTTTGAGTAGACCTACTTTTTTTCATGCCTTGTCTTATTCCTGTTGCAAAGTTAGCGGGCTGAAACATATTTCTTGACATCTGTTGACATTCCATTCCAGGAAAAGGCTCTTTTTACAATTTTGATAGTATTTTGTTGACCAGGATGACCTGCAAGAGGGGAGTCATTGAATTAATGAATTATATCCAATTCGATATTGTTAGCTTGGTCAGGTATGACCAATTGACCCTGAAACAGGAGTAAGAAACTAAGGGTTTCTAAGGAATGATAAGCTAATTCCTCTTTCTTATTCAATCCTTTAATTATAACTTGAAGTAACTTTGCAGCTTGTTGACCAGAAGTGAATTCACTAATTTATTCATAAGGTATGTTAACAGAAAGAAAAAATAGTTCATAAGCTTCAACTTCATTTTGTTTCAGAAGCTGTTGATAATTTTCAGGATTCTTTTCAGAATATGGCCTTCCCCTGCTGGATACATGTTGTCCTAAAATGACAGGATATATGAGATTGTCAAAAATTTGCCAGGCCTGTGAATGATCAAAAAATTAAATTCAGAGAGAAACTCTGCACAACAATCTTTTCTTCTGGTGAGAAATTTGGAAGACATAAAATAATTCAAAAAAGAATCATCAGTTCAAAATCAAGAGGGGTCAGTAACGCTTAAGAGGTAAGCATGCCATTTCTGAAGAGAAAAAGAAATTTCAAGGAGTTCTTTGTCTTGGATTTCATAGTTGAGTTCAGTGCTGGACATTTTTCTCCTGTCATATTCAATGGGATGCTTAGTGTTATCAGCAGTCACCTTGTTCAGGAGAGCACCCAGGGCATAATAACTGGAATCATTTTAAAAATATGTTCTCAGAAGGTGATAAAAATGGCAAAGGACTGGAGCTTGGGTGAAGGATTGCTTGATATTTTCAAATTTTTGCAAAGCTTCAGGAGTGAGGAGGAGATGAGAGCTGTTTCCAGCAATGGAACTGAGATGGGAGACCTATTTGGAGTAGTTCTTTATAAACCTGTGATAGAAGTTATCAAACACAAGAAAATACTGCAAGGCTCTTCTGTTTTGAGAAGTTGGCCAGGAAAGGATGGATTTGAATTTGATTTTGTGCATAAAGATATCATCCCCTGGGATCACATAGCCAAGGAAATTCACAGAAAGTGCATGGAAGTTGCACTTGGAGGCCTTTGCATAGAGCTTGTGCTTCCTGAGTCTGGTTAGAACTTCAAACCCATGAGCAATGTGTTGCTGTAAGTTCTTAGATAAAATAAGTATATCATCAAGTTAAGCCACCACATAGGTTCTAAGGAGATCAGAAAGAATATAATTTATTAGTTTTTTAAAAGAAGCTGGAGCATTAGTCAGGCAAAAAGGCATGAACAAAGTCAGGCAAAAAGGCATGAACAAGTATTCATAGATTACAAACTGAGATCTGAATGACTTTAAGTTTTAATCTCCTTCCTTGATGTGCCAAAGATTTTAAGCACCTCTGAGGTCAATTTAGGAGAAGATAGAAGAACCTGAAAACAAAGTCAGTAAGAAATTCAGCAGAGGAAGGCAATAAAAATTCTTCATTGTAACAGCATGTTTGCAATAATCAACACATAATTATAAAATACCATCCTATGTTTTGAAAAAAATTACAGGTTCTCCAGTGCTTCAGGTGCTGGAATTGATGAAATCTTTCTCTAAATTCTCTGCTATGTAGGCTTTTAGTGCTCAATTTTCACTTTGAGATAGGGCATAGACTGGCCCAACTGGATATATGGTTACTTCCAGTTTGATTTGGTGATTTTAAGCTCAGTGAGGAGGAAGTTGATATGATTTAACCTTGGAGAAAAAATCTATAAAATAATTTTAATAAGCAGAAAATTTCTCTGACATGGTTTCTAACTATTCAGGGCTTTTTCAATATCAAACTCATCCCAGTCAGCTGAAATTTTGTAATGGGGATTAACAGCAATTTTAGAAGAATTAACCAATTGCATGATATGAAAGGATGAATCCCTAGATTACTCCTCCAGAGAAATAGTCAAGGGATCAGTGAATATCCAAGCAAGGTGGGCTATTTTCAAAATCAAGGGGAATTGTATTATTTTCTGAGGATTAAAAGGTTCTGAAGTGAGGGGTGAGGCATTGAGCTGAAGTTCCAAAGGCACAGTAGAAGAAAAATCAGTTGAAGGTAGGTTGGCCATGTTGAGTTCAACAGAGTTGGCCAAAGGTCAGCAGTTGGCTGGAGTCTTGGGGTGATCAGCCCCATCTTCCAGTTTAATTCAGGATTGCAGTTGTGAAGAAAGACAATTCCCAGGATAATGTCTTCTGAGAAGGATGCATTGAATTGAAGGAATTCCCATTCAAAGTTGGGAAAATAAGGAAGTGGGACAACCCAAGACTTCTTGTGATTAATTAGTTGAGAAAATGAATTTTTTGTACTTTAATTGAAAATAGGAATATGTTTTCCCAAAGGAATGGGCTGCAATGAAAAATTTAGAACCATAGTATCAGCCATTACAGATTCAGTAGCACCTGAATGAATCAAAACACTATAACTCAAGTCCTGGTGAAAGAGAATGAAACATAAGCCTTTAAAAAGTTGTTCAAAGTAATTTTTTTATCTTTTTTACCCTAACATCAATAGGGTTATGATTCAGGAGTATAACAGAAAAACCACCTAATTTTTTTTTGGCTTGGGAGAAGAGGAAGAGTTGGAATTCAAAGAGGGTTTGGTGACAGGCTTATTTTTCCAGTTTTCTGTCTTGTTCTTCCCACCACAATACATAATAGTCCCTCCTTCTACCTTCTTTTCGTTTATTCAGCATCTGGACTTAAGTCCAAGGTATTTTTGGTTTAGAAAAAAATTTCCTTTGAAGATTTTTCTTTCTTCTGGCTTTAAATTTGAGCTTTTCAGAATGAGAGGAGTTTTTCTGTTTAGAGTGGTCTGGATGGGAAGAATTCTACTTGAATTTGTTTTGTACCTTGTGTTGTAATTCAACACTACATCCATAAGATCTTGAAGGTTTTCCACAGAACCACCATAACCGGTTAGTTGGTCCAGAATTCAAGAGGGGAGGCTCTGGAAAAAATGGAAATAGAAGGCTCTATCACCCCATCCAGAGACTTTGGTCGTAAGGGATGTGAATTCTGTGATATGGGTGGAAGCATAACCAGATTCCTTCATTTGCAGATCCAAAAATTCCTTCTCAGCTTTGGCTACTTCCATACAATCACCAAAGAGAGGGTGAATTTTTTCCATGAATTGTTCCCAGGAGTTGAGTAAGAAGGAGGGCTCATGCTTTGAGAGGAAATCCAGATAAGGTTGGATCCAATGGCTTGCATTCCCAGATAAGTAGGATACTGCAGACAGAAATTTCCTTTGATTGACAAAAAAATTTCCCGTTTCATTTGCAAAGATGAGTTCACAAGCTTGTAAGAAAGTTCTGAGCTTAGTGGGTTTACTGCCTCCAAATTTTTCAGGCTTATTCATAAATGGAGCTTTGAAGTTTCCAGAGGGGGAGTTACTTGTTTTTGGAGGTTGAGAGAGTTTTGCCACAGATGAATTCATGGTTTTTATCAAGGCAAGGAGGGTAGGATCCACAGAAGAAGGTTGAGGACGCAGTTTAATTTGAGTTAAATAAATTTCAGTAAAAGCAGATGGTTTATAAGCTTCTTTCTGACGTCAAGAAGTTGGTGAATTGAAATTATGGAGGATCCTTGAATCAGAATCTAATTCTTTGCTCCCTTCCTCTTCCACATCCTCAGGGATAGGGATCATTCTGGGATTTTAATATGGGGAATTCAATCTTTAGCCTGCTTTAGGATATTGACCAATCACACAATTAGCAAAATTTATGAAAGCAGGAGATAAGGAACCTCTTGGAGGAGCTGGAGGAAGGATACCAGTATCCAAGGGGTTGGAAGCTGATTCTGCAAGGTTGGAAAAGGTCTTCCCACATCCACAGGCTTGAGGAGTAAATTGATCATGATCCTGAAATTCTAGAGAAGAACCACATCCTCTGGCTGCCCTGGTTAGATGTGAACTGGTGATGATGGAAGGTTGTGCACATCAAGGAGGCATGTTTTTCACTTATGCCATAGTGAAGTGAACCAAAAGAATAACCAGAGAAGAGAAGTGAGAAAGGATTTTCTGTGAAGGATTCCTGAAGGGTCTACAATTTCTGTAAAAGCAGGTTGAAGTGGTCAAAGGGGTTGAAGTGGTCAAAGGGGTTGAAGTGGTTGAAGCAGTCAAAGCAGTCAAATTTACATCAGATTTCGGTCAAACCATCAAAGTGTCAAAGTTCAATCAAATTTGTTGAAGTCCCATCAAATTTTGTCAAAGTTGTGTTCAAAGGCAAGATGAAGGAATTGATTGGAGTGGATAGTGCTTCAGGGAGATCTTTTGGAGACGTGAAAGGCTACACACTGTTTAGCTCAGTCAAACACTGACCCGAAACAAACTTGTAGGAAATTTTGTCCATATGATGGAATGAGATGGATGATCTAGGTCTAAAGAGGTATAGAGAGGGTTAGTGATTAAGGGTAAGGAATTATTTTAATTTCACAACTGCCCCTGACATGTAAGGAGCTGAAGGAACAGACACTACTGCTCAGGAAACTCAGGATAGAGAAGATGATATTTATCAAAATTAAGATAGGCTGAAAAATGACATGGATGGAGGAGTTAAAGGATGAAAGCAATCCAAGAGTAAGGCTCTTGAGGAAGACTGATGAATGAATCTTATAAGAGTAACACCAGCAGCATAGTTTAGATGAGTAATTTAGGCTTGATGGCTTTATTTTGCTGAAATGAAACCTATTTAAAGGGAATAATCAATAAGAAGTAGTATGCTAGTTACTTGAGGAGAACTATTCCAGGAAGGAAGGAGAGGCCAGTATATGTGAGAACTGGGAAGAGGCCTTGAGGAGGGATTCATGGTGCTGGTCTGGGATTCCCCATAAAACTACATGTTTACCTATAAAACCAGGGGCAGTGGCCTGACAGATTGTTTAACGGGCCTGTCCAGAAAGGTGTGGCATGTAATTAAGTGGAATTGTAAGTTTTACAGAAAGAATTATGTACTATTTATTTATAGTATGGTACCTGTATTTACTTCTCATAAAAAATAAATTGAAGGAGAGATGGAGGATTCATCAAGCCATAGAGAGAGAGGAAGAGCCTGGGAGATTTCCTAGGACCTGCAGGGAATGCGGGGAGATAATTCAGGATGTGAAGCTGGTATATCCAGGGGTCAAAGGTTGATTTTACTGAGGATTTAGCATGACTTGGGAGACTGAGTAAAGTTGATATTATGAAAATTCTCCTGGACCACATTTGGATTCTTCAAGCTCAAAATCCTGGTCATTCCCTACTATTTTGGGGTGGGCACTGGACCACATTTGAGTTATGAAATATCAAAATCCTTGTCCTGCCCTAATATATAGGAGTGAAAACTTTAACACTTGATTCAAACTTATCTCCCTTGCTTTCCTTTTTTATCAGGTTCTCAATTTCTTTATAGCTTTTTATTCTTTCTTTCATAATTTGGTAATCATAAAATGACTGAATTCCTTTTTTTCTCTTTTCCTGTCACAAAAGCCATAGGTGTCCAAGGGGAAGATGGCACAGGCACTAATTATCACAGAATTCAGAATATAGAAGGTTTTATTGCAAGATGATTAGTGAAATGAGGACAAGGGTTGATGAAGTAAGGGATGAGATTAATCCAAGGGTAAGGCTCTGAAGGAGACTTATTGAATGAATCCTATAAAATAAACACCAGAGGGGAAGTTGATATTACTAAGGCAGGCTTTTTGTATTTCTTTTTCTGAGATTAAACCTATTGGAAGGGAATTAACCAGTAAGAAGTAGTATACTAGTTCCTTGGGGGCAATTGTTCCAGGAGGGAAAGAGAGGCCAGTATATGTGAGAATTGAGGAGGAAGCCTTGAGTAGTGAGTTATTTGTTCTGGGGTTGAGATTCCCCATGGAATTAAAAATTGACCTATTGGGCTGGAGGTGGTGTCTGACAGATTTTATGATGGGCCTGTCTAGGAAGGTATGTCATTTACTGAACTGGAAGTATGGTTTGACCATACAGGATTATTTACTATGGATATAAATTTATGCAATGTATGTGATTCTCATAATAAATAGATTAAAGGAGACATGGATGATGTACCAAGTCATAGATAGAGAGGAAGAGCCTGGGAGATTTCTTAAAACCTGCAGGGGATGCAGGGAGATACTTCAGAAGGTGTAGCTGGTAGATCCAGAGGTAGAGGTTGATTCTACTGAGGGTTGAGCATGACTTAGGAGACCAAGTATGGAGAGTCAATTTGTGGCTATGAAATTTAAATTCTGATGGAATTCCTCTTTGGCCAATCCTTTTTTGAATTTTTTTAATGAATATAAATATCTTTCTCATTCCATTTTTGATTCAATCACTTGAAGGAATTGGGGAACCTATTTAACAATGGATGAAAATCAGGTGAAAATAAACAAGAACAAGCAAAATTCTTCCAACTGGAGGAGGTAGAGGGAAAAAAATAGGAACTTTGAAGTTGCCCTTGAAATCAATAGTGATGGATTTCAATCTTTCAAGAAATCCACCTGGTCAATCCAATCTCTAAAATGAGTTCATCTTTACCGTGCTATCCACTATAAAAATAAGAAGTTCCCTGTAATTAAACCAATATTTGGCTCCAAAAATATCAAGCTCTGTTCATGAATTTTGACATTTTCAATCATGGAAATGTGGTTTTTCTGGATCAGTCCAACAAAGGATCAATTTTGGGAATCATTTAATTTGTTCCATTGGATCAACTTACAGATCAAGAGGAGAAAGGCATCAAATTTTTCACCAAATACCACCACCAATCCAAACATTTTCTTAACCCTTTAGGCCCTTAAAGAAAAGGGGGTGGACACATGTGAGAAACAGGATGGAAAAAAATCAATTTAATTTTGTGAGTTTTTTGGTCAATATGCTAAAAAAGCTGCAGTCCAATTTTCCCTTTGGGAATTCAAGTGCCTCAATATTAAATCATATCAGGTTGCCTGGATATTTTTGGAATGTTTTGAAATTTTTCCATGATACTGCTTGAACTCAATCAACAAATAATGGAATATAAAAATCCCCTCTTTTGTCTCCTTGGGATTTGGCCCCAAACCAATGTTGTTTGATTCCTCACCTCAACTTAATCTTAACCCAGGTTTATTCTAAAATTCTCCCCATATTCATCATGGCAATATTTCTTTTCATTCATTTTTCCTGGTTTTTCTGATAAAAAAGGCCAATGGACAGCTTATTAATGACTTGCATAAATACAAGGTCTCTGAATGTCAATTTGTCTTTCCTGAACTGGGCTTTGGCATTTTTTTCTCAAGCAAAATGGTGTTTTCAAATGATTTGGGCTGCCAACAATTACAAAAATTTTACCCTTCCTTCTATCTAGTGTGCCACTCATACCATAATTGCTATGTTGATTTAAATCAATTAAATGACAATCAAAACCAGCTGTTGTGCAGCTACTTGGAAATAAACTCTACGAAAAGATACTTTTATAAAAAAAAATTATTGGAGGTTTCAAATATACTATAAAGAATGGTTGTAAATGGAAACAATATTTTTCTAAATTGATTCAATTTTCAAAGCAATTTATTTAAAATAAAATTGTTTTTTTTATTCTCTCCATTTCCTCCACAGTTCTTCTGCTCCCAACCAATTAAACAGCTAAGGTCCTTTTCCCTTTTTTCAGTTTCCAGTTGATCATTCTCTCTCTTCTCCTTCTTGAATCCCAGCTCAGTTTGTCTCAAATTCAATCAAGCATAAATTGTTTTGTATTCAGCTCTTTTCCAGCCTATTTTTTTTTCTTTATCTATTTCAACTTTGCGCACCAATTTTTCCTCTTCAAAATGAATCTTTTCATTTTCCACTTCAAGCCTATCAATTTTGATCTGCTACTTAACTGGTTTGAAAGGCATTACAGTTAATCAGTATGTATACATGTGTTGATAGTGGTTCAATATGCTCATCTCAATCTGAATTCTCAAGGATCTCTTCAAGACCACCAAAGCTGCAAATTTTTCTCTGCCTTTGATGGCTTTTGGGGTTGATTTTTATTGAGTTGGAAACATTTATATTTCCATTTACTGAGGATTTCTGCAGCTGGACCTGGTGACTTCCATTGGATTTTGAAGTTGAAGGCCCCACTGGATTAAGCTTTTGGTTGGCTAAGAAAGGGTGGGGCTGTTGAGAGGACATCAGCTATTACTCAATATCAGTTTAAGATAAAATATACTTACTGTTGATAAAAATGTAGGTTTTGCTGGTTGCAAAGGAGGTCACACATCAAATTCATTCTCCTCCAGGTTGATGGGATTGGAAATGACTTGTCCCAAGCTTTGAAGTGACAGATCCAAATAAGCAAGTGTTGGAACCAAGCATGAATTGGAGTGAATCATTCATTGAGATGAGGACCCCTTTGGACCTGTTCTTGGTGGAATATTTTTCTTGGCAGCATTTTCTGGCCAATCCAAGGGCTCCTACACAGAGCTTGATTCCTCAATAATGGCTTCCTTTTTATTTCTTTCACTTGAGAGAATATTAACTACCATCTCCTCAGTGCAGATGGAGTTTGCTCTTTGAGAGTCAAAATCAGCTAGAGGGGTGATTTTGGCATTTTTTTCAAAGAATCTGTCCATTTCAACTCAAAAAGGAACAATGTAGTCCATTCTGTCAACAATTGATTTGATAATTTTGGATTTATCAGTATCAGAAAGACCAAATCCATTCAATATTGACATTGAGTGGGCTTTTTTATCATAATTCCCTTGGTACAACTCACAGACCTCAACCAGCAACAATTACCAAAAGGGTAAGCTAAGTGTACTTGATGAAGTAATTTAAGCTTAAGCACAGTGATTTCATCTAAGCAGAGCCCCAAAATTAGACAGGCACACCTGAGCAGGTGCTGTAAGATCTTGAGTATAAATACAGGGACACCACCCAAAGTATTAGATTCCCCATCACTTCCAAATCTTATAAAAGGGGATCTAATACCGTAAGCACTGTCCTTATTAAGTTTCTTCATTTCATCATATACGTCTCTCCAGTGTCTCATTATCATCTCATTGCACACCTTAGTCAGGAGCCGTCTTTTTATTCATCATTCATCTGAGCTTGTTGCTAAGATTGACTTTTTTTTTTACTAGGTGTCAGTTAAACTGTAGTTACTGGGCTCATACATACATGACCAAAGCAACTAAAATAACTTCCAATTCTTATAACAGGGTATCTAGTACCACAGGAGCCATCTTGGGAGTGATAATTCATCTTAGCTTGTAGCTAAGATTGACTGTTGTTGTTGTACTAGGTGAGCCCTCTTGGGAGTGACCATTCATCTTAGCCTTTTGCTAAGATTGACTGTTGTTGTTGCACTAGCACCTTCAAACAATTAAATCTTTTCATGTTAGCAAGAGTACCAACCCAAAATGGCACCAGTCTTGGTTTCACCAACCTCCAGTCCAGTAACAACTGCTAATCTGGCAGGACCATTGTTCAGCCCAAATTTACCTCCATTCACCCTTCAGCCCTATGTCAGGAAATCCACTGCTTCCTTGGTGGAACCTGAAATAATCAAATTAGGATATATGGCCCAACAGCAAGTCATCAACCTGCTTTAAAAAATTTCCATATCAGTCAAGCTCAACAAAGGCAACTACGGCACTTGGTAAAATGCTGTGACTGTGGCCCTAGAGGCCATTGAGCTTTAACAGTACCTATTGGACAACACTATCATACCTCAGCACCAATCTATCATCCACCATGAAGCTACCAAGCATCTACTATGCTCATGGCTAATCATTCATCTCAATATTAAATACTGCTCCTTCCTCAATTCCAAGTTCCAAACTTCTGCAATATGTACAAAATATACAAGTCCAACTGAAATCTAGAATGCTCTCAAAGAATTACACCTAAAATATTCAAGCCAAAACATCTTTTACCTACAAAATAAGCTGCAATTTTTAAAACAAGGCCCAATTTTTTTCATTTGAGAACACCTAGACAATTTTGAGAACATCCAATCAGGAGAAAATATTCAAAAAAATACATTTGCCTTTGTATTAATTTAATCAATTCATCCAAGATATTCAGGCAATGTTAGATCTATCACTTGATTTGTAAAACCCCTCAACTATAACCAATTATTTGAAGAGCTATTAGAGAGACACATATTTTCCTCTCTTAACCAACAACCCAAGTCTACCACTGAGGAAGAAAACCTAACCAATCCAAAAAAAACAAACCTTGATGCACCCAAGAAAAATTCCTTGGCCCCTGCAACCCTAGCAAATGCCATGCAAGGAATGAAAACTCCATAACAGCTTGGATTAAAAAGAAAATCTGAGCTGTAGAATGGAAGGGAGAAATCCCAGACTGGTATCCCATAAAAGGAACCACTATCCAAAAACCAAACTACAAATTCAACCTAATCACTTTAGCTCTCAACTTCCCTGAGAAAATCCAACCCATGTGTTTTTTTTTGCAAAAGAGGTTCAAATAAAAACATCATTCTGTTCAATACCGGAGACACACAACATATTTTCAACATTCTTGACAACTTTGAAAAGGAAGGATACTACAAATAAGTGGAAGGCATGTAACTAAGACTTTCTAGCTGCAGAATAACACTCCAAACAGACGGCACTGGAACAGTAGTAATCAAAGGCAAAAGAAATCTGCCAATCAGGTTTGACAATGCTCTATATGTAACCAAAATCTCCAAGAACCTCATTGCAGGGTGCATACTAATACATGGGCAAATCAACATATTTACCAATGGACCCCAGGCTGAGATGAAGAAACAAGACACAGCCCTACTCAAAGGGCACTTCACCCAAAAACTTATGGAATTCAAAGCTAAACCCAATGGGAGCCCTCTCACCCACATCACTACATCCCAGAAAAATACACCTGAACTTATTCCTTTCCAAATTACGCATACAAATCACAAAAAATTAAATCAAATGGTGTAGTCAAAATAACTCAACTAAGATTTAGCTCCAAAAATGAAATGCAACACCTGCATCAAAACCAAAACACATTGTTTATTACACAATCAGTAGTGGCAAAGTAGCTCCAAGCCATTAAAAAATTTTCATCTAGACCTCAGTGAAATAATAATTTGTACAGTGCCTCAATATTCTTACTATGCACTATTTTTTGAAAACTAAAAATCATACAGATTTTGATTCCCTCTTATAACTAAATCAAAATTTGATTTCCTAGATTCAATAAGATTGTTTATTACAAAATCAAAGAAAAAAAACAGACACCGCATCATTAATCTCACTATTTATGGAGGCTCAGAATTCTATAGCTCAAAGTTATCAACCTACCTAAACAATCTTGGAATGCCTACCCAAAAAACTGCTCCCCACACTCCTGAACAAAATGGATTTGCGGAATGGATCAATTGTACTATAGTTGAAACAGCTCAATTGCTCCTGATCAACAGTGGTGCAACACAAAATTATTATTTGGAGGCAATTAGAACTGAAATATCTATCAACAAAAGAATCTTTACAAGTACAATCAGTGAGACAGAAGGTACACCATTTTAGTTATGGCACAGGCATAAACCAAGCCTCAACCACATTGTAGTATTTGGATGCAAGGCATAATCCCTAATCCAAAAAGTACTTTGTGAAAATAATTTTCCTCCTGTGGCAGAAGAAGTAATTTTTCTTGGGTTCACAGAAGAAAACAAAAACTATATAATTCTGCACCCAATGACCTCCAAAAAAAGAATAACACGTGATGTAGTTTTTTAAAAAAAACTTCCCTTTTAAATCAATACATACAGCCCAGGAGAAAATTAAAAACAACGAATGCCCATTATTCATTCCCAATGAATCGGCTCCTGGTTCTCCTCTCACTACAGTTCCAAAAGAACCAGCTCCAAAACTAATACTTAAACTAGGTCCTCCTCCAGCTCCTCACAACTCACCCATATCACTTCCCAAAACCAAAACCACTAATGCTCCTGAAAAAACACAATACATACAAGATCATCAATTACAAAAACTTCCCCAAATAAACTACTCCAATCTAATCATCTTATCCAACAATCTACTTACCTTATAACACCTAATAGAACCATTAAACTATAACATATCAAACCCTGTGTCTTTTGCTGTTTCCAAAAACAGACCCATTGCAACCAATTGGATGAAATCATTTGGGAAAGAAATCACATCTATGAAGTACCAAAATATATATAACATATATAAAATAACCAGTGCACAAAAAGATTATAAAATGTAAATTTCTGTGCAAAACCAAGCAAAATACAAATGGTGACTTCATAAAACATAAATCATGAAATGTTGCAAAATGGTGCTCACAAATTGAAGGATTATATTACCACAATAAATTCTCATTAACTGGGAAACAAACATCCTGCAACTTCTGATTTCCCTTGCAGCACACAACAACTGGGAAATCCAACAAATTGATGCATTAACCACTTTCCTGAATGCACCAATTGATGAAGAAGTATACCTCAAGCAAACCAATGGATTTAAAGAAGGAAACAACATGGTATGGTTCCTAAACAAGGAAATCTATGGTTTAAAACGGTCCTAGGGCTGGACCTCTACTCATAACCAACCTCCCAAAACCAATTCTGAGGCCCAAAGTTTGGTTATACCTGCTGGTTGGGTATCTGATATTGATGAACCAAACCAATACCCACAGTTATTTGGTATATAACCAAGGCCCAATCACCAATCTGCTTATTTCATCCTACTTTCTAGCCATCATCTGAATATTATCATCTGTATGATGATATCCAGAAAATTTCTCATCAGTGTAACATCAATATCCCCTTTTCCACCCAAATTCCACCATCTCCACCATCTTCATCCTCTCCCCTTCACCCAAACCTCTCACATATCCCCCTCTTCCACCAAAATTCTTCCCTGTCCCCACCATCTCCAGCCTCTCCCCTTCACCCAACCCTGTTGCCATTACCCTCCCCTCCCTTTCCATCCTTCCATCGCCCATCCTTTATTTGTATATCATCATCTCCCTTGCCATTACCCTCCCATCCCATGTATTATCCCAGTAGCCTCAAGTTTTCAATCATCCAATACCAGCAGCCATGGTTTGAAATTGACTCATCACCCGTCTAATCCCCCATATGTGACTGCGTGGCAATTTTTAGGCAACATGTTCATTATTTCTCATCCAACTGTATATGACCTTTGACTAATTGACCTCTATTTGATTTTTATCCCTGCTTGATATATTTATTTGTGACTTGTAGCCTTGTTTAGAAAACAGCCCACCGCCAGACAAATATAAAATGGCCCCAAAGCTACCAAAAAAATCCCTCAAAAACCTTTCTCCAACCCCCCTCATTCCTGAAACAACTAGATATGAATAAATTGGAAAAGCACCCACATAGCATCACCTCATCCTCAGGTTGAAACAATAGTGCTACAATTGGCCCTTCTGAAACAGGACCACCTCCTTTCCCCAAAACACTGAAGACACTCACCCCTCTGTTGACTCATATTGAAACCTCCACAAGCACCAAAGTCAGTAAGGAATTAGTTTCAAGTGATGGGAACTTTTCCAAAAGGTTGGTATGGTCTTATTTTGTGAACAAAGGAAACAATGACCAAGTCATGTTTATGGTACCCCTCCCCAATGGACACTCATGTGAAAAAATACTAACTTGCAACAAGTAAAAGAGCACAAATCAATGGGTGATTATCTTATGCAAATTCACAAGATCTTCAATCCTCAAAAGTTCTCTGATAATCAAGCCAAGATCCATGGATTTTTTAAAGGAACAAGTATAAATAAAACTGTGAGTTTTTCAATTCACTTCATTGTTTCTTCTTTTTGATTTCATTTGTTTATCTTTTTTTTTCCAGATGGAACTCAACCCAACATTGTTACAAAAAATGCTTGCCTACTTCATTGCTGATGCCAACATACCTTTTTTGTGTGGGGCAAGATTCCTCTGTCAATCTAATCACTATAATCAACTCCCACCCACCACCAATGATACAAAAACGCAAGGCCATCTCCAATGAAGTATGTGATCTATATGTAGCCCATGTTGAACATCTCAAGGAATTCTTCACGGGTATATTGGGTTTTGCTTTTACTGTTGATGCTTTGACATCACCCAACTGTATTGCATTTTTGGGCATTAATTTCCATGTTATTGATAAAAATTGGAAATTGACTGAGGCAGCTATTGGAATTCCAAAGATATGTGGTAAGTATTCCTGTTTTATCTTTTATACTTTTTTATTTCTTATAAAATATCTTCTCATTAATTTGGTTCTTTTATGCATTCTTGTAGGATTGCACACTGGTGCCAATCTTGCAGAAGTATTCTGTTGTGCCCTGTGGCATATGGGTCTCCTTGAAAAACTCTTGGTAATCACAGCCAAAAACACTTCAAACAATGTGCCCATGGCCAAGAAAATTTCCAAGATCACCAATATGAAGTTTGACTTCAACCATGACCTCTTAGGCTGCATGGAACATACAATCAAACTTGTGCCAAACATGGCCTCAAGGTTTTTGGATCTGGATACAACTTAGACCCCAACAGAAATCTGGAGATTGACATCAATCCACTTTCCATCTCCAACCTTTTCAATCTGCCAGATGGGGCCAGCATCAATCTTTGAAATGTAATTCAAAGGATCCATGGCCTTTCCACCTGGGTTTTTTCCTCTCCTCAACATTTTGAAAACTTTCAAAAATGTATGAAGATCTAAAATATGGCCAATATTTTGATGAATTCAGCTAGTATGTTGAGACTAGATGTCAATAAATGTTGGAATTCAACCTACCTGATGTTGAAAAGAGCTCATGAGCTCAAGAATGCCTGAAATCTTGTTTGCAAGCAACCGGACACCATCAAATAAAAGATCAACAGGGTTGAATGGGACAAAGTTGAACAGATTATAAACCTTCTTGAGCCACTCAAAAATTCTACAAAACTTCTCTACTCCAGCCAGTACCCCACTCTCAGCTATGCCCTACCTATTTTCACTGCACCGGTAGGCAATATGCTTTAAATCAAATCCCAGTACAACTCTTCCCAGCTTGTCCCAGTGGCAAAAAAAATGATTACCAAACTCAAGAATTATTTATGCCACTCTTTGGAAAAGGTAGCTCCATCATGTGTAATGATACTTAAACCCCAAACCAAAATCTCTTGCTTTAAAAATCATCACAAAATGATGCTTGAGCATCTGAAAATCAACATTAATCCAACCAACATCCTTACCATATTTAGGACTGAAGAACCAAAGTTCCAATCCATCCAGACTTCAATTGACTCTCACTAAAAATCCTCAATCAATAAAAAAACTAAATTTCAAAACAGACCGGAGAGTAAAGTCTTTCAACCTTCTTGGAACAAAGGAGACATTGATTCTGAGGTCCTCCAATATATCCAAGGCAGAAGAGCCTGAAGAAGCTAATTTCCTTCTTTATTAGAGTTCCCTGGAATCAATTCACCCTAACCTTTCCAGGATTTCTCAGCACTTTCTACCATTCCTGCCACAAGTGCCCCATCAGAACAGATTTTCTCTAAATCCAAGGCTATTGTTGGGCCTCAAAATGCTTCATTAGACTGTGATTCTATTGAGAAGCTCTTATGTTTAAAAGATTGGCATTGCATTTTTGGAAAGATTTCAATTTTATTTTGATTTATTTTGTATTTTTTATTTCTTATATCATTTTTTTGTTTTTCTGAGTTTATTGCAACTGATACTAGTACAATTGATTTATGGTAATGCAATGGAACAAAAAATTTGTGAGTTTTTTTACACATTTTCCAATAAGGTCCCCTGGCGCTATTTTGCCAAATACCCAAAAATACCTGGTGTATCAGATATAATGGCCAAACTCCCAACCCAAGATTTCCCCAATGCCTACCCAATGCCCTTTTACACACCCAATTCCCAACCCAATTGGGTTGGAACTTGGGTACTAACTGAAATCAAGTATTTGGGGTCCAGCCCCAAACAGTCCCCCAGAATGTGGAACAAAAGTGTCAACATGGTCCTGCAAGGCATTGGATTCATCAAATTACTGTGTGACAGATGCATCTACCTTAGATACAGGGAAGTAAAATATTCACTTCTTTACATACACATCAATGACATGATAATTACAGGAGATGATATAGCTACAGTAAAATCTGAGATAGATAAGCAGTGGGAAATGGAATACCTAGCTAAAGCAGAAATTATCATAGGAATACAAATTAGAAGAACCACATGTTTCTATAGCCTAAATCAGAATTTGAAAATACTTCTAGCTTTTAAACAAACTGACACCAAGGTAGCAGCCATCCCACTTCCCACCACTAGCAAACTAATACCTTCATCAGACAATGAACATGAATTATTTATCAAACTAAATCTCCCAGAAAAAAGTGGAGTATGCTCACTATTATACCTGGCTCAGTGTAATTGAATGGACCTATCTCATGCCGTGGTTTTTCTTGCTATGTACATGGGCAAACCAAACCTGACTCATTGGAAGACCTTCTGAAACATAATAAAATATCTCAAAGGAACTATTGAGTATGGAATAGAATACTCCTCTGGCTCAAGTCAATTAAATTCAAACCAGAGCTGGTAAATCCAATCTGGACACTCCAATGTAGAATGTTCCAGAGACAAGGCTACCTTAAAATAAACCACTGGATTTGTATTAACTATGATTAACAGACCAATAAACTGGAACTCTAAACCAAAACAAACTGTATATTTTTCCTCCACCAAGGCAGAATAAAAATAAACCAGCAAAGCAGGACAAGAAGCCATTTGGATTATCAAATCACTCAAATTCCTCCAAAAACCATGCAAAATTCCAATCATCCAGCACTTCAACAATCCAAGTGCAATCAACCTCACCTAAAAAGCTACCTTTCATGCCCAAAACAAGCACATTGAGATACAACACCACTGGATCATGGAACTGGTAAAAACTGGGAAGGTAAAAATCAAATATTTCCCCACAGAAGAAATGATGGCCAACCTACTCACCAAACTGCTCAAAAAAATTCCTTTAAGAAGATTTGAGACATAATTGGGGGAAAGAAATCCATTTCCCTATCTTGTTGAGGGGGGTTTCAGAATGACCTTGTAAGACTCGTGGACCTCAACCAGCAACAAGCAGGGAAACAGTAAGCTAAGTGTGGTTGATGACGTCATATAAGCTTGAGAACAGCAATTTCATCTAAGCAGATCCCCAAAAATTAGACTGGCACACCTGAGCAGGTGCTGTAAGATCTTGAGTATAAATACAGGGACACCACCCAAAGTATTAGAGCCCCCATCAATTCCAAATCATATAAAAGGGGATCTAATACCATAAGCACTGTCCTCATTGTTGTCTTTTCCTTTTCATATTCTGTAACTAACAAATTTAGTTACCTTTATCTCTAACTTAATTTTTCCATTAAATAACTAGTCATGTCTCAGGCCCCTTCTGGGGCTCTCTAGTTGTCTTAACCCTGCTACCTTAGGCCCCCTTTGGGGTTCTCTAGTTGTCCATAAATACTGGTCCTTCCCTTGGACCAGGAATAAAATTCATCTGATTACCAGACAACTAAACCGGAGTGTCCCTTCCTCCTCTTCAGATCAGTTCCACTTGACTTTAAAAGTAATATCTCCTCCCCTTTGGCTCTTTTTAGCCTTATCAATACTCCTCCTTTGGCTATTCAGAAGCCTACCGTATTCCTTCCTTCTCTAAATTACCCTTCTCCACATTCTAAACTCTTCACTTATTAAGTTTCTTCATCTCATAATACAAGTCTCTCCATTTTCTCATTATCATCTCATTGCACAATTTAGTCAGGAGCCGTCTTTGTGTTTATCATTCATCTTAGCTTGTTGCTAAGATTGATTTTTGGTTTTTTACTAGGTGTGAGTTAAATGGTATTTACTGGACTCATACATACATGATCAAAACAACTAAGATCACTTTCAACTCTTATAACAGGGTATCTAGTACCTCAGTAGCCATCATTTGAGTGATCATTTATCTTAGCTTGTTGCTAAGATTGAATTTTGTTTTTGTACTAGCACCGTGAAAACATTAAATTTTTAAATTTTTTATACTTGGAACAATAGTCCTTCAACCTCTCCCCCATTTGTTTTGGTAATGGATGAAGCCTAAATTTTGTTTTCTTCTTCAACTCATTGGTCATCAGGAGATAACTATTTACCTTAGAAGATTGAGGTTAGCCATCACAATTTTTGTTGTCAGACGCCAAACAGGGATTGTTGTTGGAAAGAATCTTCAGCCAGTTTAAAAGGGGGAGATGATCAGCTTTCTTTAGTTGACTAGAACATTTGGAAGCAGATGGGGGAGGAGTGTTCAGTTCTTTTGAACTGTTGGTGGTTGAGTTCCTCAGGGTGGTCCTCTTGGCATATTGGCAAGGGGAGGTTTGCTAAGGGGCGTTTTTATAGTGGAAGAGAGATCAAGTGATGAGTGCAAGTGCAATAGAGTGACAATTCTGATGAGTTTGGAGGTGGAACATGAAGAATTATTTCTATATTGACAAGGTTGGAAGTGGGAAGTAGCAATGGCAAGATGAAGAGCAGAGGGATGGTGTATCCAATAAGGTTGGAGATGCAAGGAAGTGGGAAGCAAGGGGTAGATGGTGTGGTCCAGAATGTTTTGGTTGTTGCATGAACCTTTACATACTTTATTTGAAAAAACCCATTTATTTTGCTGTAACTCTGACATGTCTGATGTGAAATAAGTTGGTTTTTTTATTTTTAATGGCATTTTTGAAATTGGGGTATTTTTCTGAAACCTGCCATTTTTGATGGTGATTTTGCTAACTCTGATACACCCTATTTTACCTCATTATTTTGAACCAGCCTTTTTGCATATATTGCAGTATGTGACAAGCTTATACTACAAAATTACAATAAATTAATTTCCTGAGCTGTGCATTATACAAATTATATCAAGCAGGATGTGTCAATTCAGAAAACATTGTTATCTTTTGCTTTAAGCCAAGAAAAATTGAACTGATCCAAAACAATCCCCGCACGTGAAATGGGTTCTTCTGTGCCCACTAGCCCCGGCAGGCGGTCAAAACTGCCCGGACCCAGTCTGCGATCAACCGGTGTGTTTGATACTGTGGGTGCGCTGGTATCCAATACTGTCATGCGCAATTTTTGAGATTAGGCATGCTTGATTTCAGACAAACAGCATCACGCAAAAGGCTACTCACAAGGTAATCATCAGGATCGGGGCACCCCCCGACCGTTGTTTGAACAGACTTCAGGCAGGCCTGGTCTGACTTATATCTTGAAGCATAAACCGACTCAACACACGGATTGACCAATGTGGGCTAAAAATTTGACTTACCCAAAGAGGCCAGGGTTGGAAGAAATCGCTTTGAACAAGGGAACCAAGTCTACAAATGCAAATTTGATGGCCTTGGATTGCTGCATGGCTTTCATGCCATTCCACACCACATCGTCAAATTCACGTACCGCTTTTCGGTCAAGCGCTGGGACTACGTTGACGAGGGAGAAAATCAAATTCGCGAAGCGTCGATTTTCCCGATATATTTGGTAGAAAATATAGACTTGAGAGTCGACCAAGAAAAGAAAAATATTGCGGAATACCTACCGACAACAAGGAACTGAGTGATACCAGCGCTCATTAGTCGTCCCGCTTGATTTAGGAGTTGACTACCAGCTTGAGCCATTGTTCCCGGGCCTTGTGAGCTTGCGGCATAGTCGTTTATACCAAAAAATAACGTGGCCAAGCTCCTGAAAACTTCGTATGGCAATCAGGCTACCGCGAGCGTCTCGAATTAGAGGAAGTGGGGGTTCATGTTAAGGGAAATTAACTAACGAGGCTGGCGAGATTGCTATATTTTGGCTGAGAAATTTATTTACTTGGGCGATCATATCTGAATTTCGGGCCTGAAAAAAAAAAATAAAACGTCCAAATGTGTGATTTGTGGAGCACTCAGATTAAATGGCCTTTGTAGCTTGCTGGAGAATTTTTTCTAGTATGCAATATGAAACGTTATTGAGAGAAGGAAGTTACCCGAGCCTTCCATAAGGTGCGATCGACAGTCGCTCCGCCAATGGCATAATTCTTCAATGCTCGTCCATCAGAGGCAAGGTTTTCAATCCAAACGGGGCCATTGCTTGCCCGGCTGAGAGGCATGCAATTCAAGTCAACGCTATCAAAACTTGCTCGCCTGATGCACGTAATACCCGGTCGACTTACCCCCCGTACAGCGGGTTTGTACCTTGGCCAACCGCGGGGCGGGCCGTGCCGCCATCGGACCTCCCAGTGGTAGTCCAGCTATCGCCAAAACTAAAAATAGTCTGCGGAAAAATTGACGTCAGGTCGGCAGTTGGTTCGGGGAAGTCATCAGTTGATAAGCCGATCCAAGAGTACCTTAATTGTAGCCAGGTCGATACCGGCGTTGAAATTAGAAGATTGGCTTGATGCCAAAGTGCCGCACTGGGGCTGAATTGCTAGCTTGATCTGATCAGCAGCGCGGCGAGAGAGCTGGCGGCAGCTGGCGCGGAGGACAAAGCATAACGGAAGTGCAATGAGCATGCGAATGGCCTTTTGGAATTGTGTATGATTCTTCATCTCTGGTTTTCTTTACTTGTGACACGACCGATAGAACTGAGAAGTAGCGATCAATTCAAAACACCGGACTGGTGATTTAATGGACGTCAATGAGACTGATCTTTTTCCCTTATACTGTCCTTTTCATGCGAATTTAGGAGCTTGAACGAGAATGCGTAAGAACCACCCTGGGGAACTGAACACGAACGCAGGCGTTCTCACTTAGTTGCATTCAGATTGGATTACGGAATTAGCGTCGCAGCGTCGGCCAGATGAAGCCAACAGGAATGACGCATCGTGTCAAATCACCACTTCCGGCTACGGCGTGTTATATGTAGAAAAAGGACGGTTGCTGGATACTTGTGAGGTACAGCCTGCTGGTGAGATTGAAAAGGCCAAATTGATCGCCGGTCGTTCGGTGATAACAGCGCTCGGTAGCCTGCCTGCAGTCAAATGCAGCGTTGCCAGCGCAATAATCAACGAGCAAAGCACAGCCACACTGGGTTACCGAACCCTTTGGTCAACCTGTTGAGGCGAATCACATTCATTAACGTCCTTGTTGTAAGACGAAGAGTTCTTAATTCCGGCCCTTAGCAAGAAACCTAAAACGGAAATGAGAAATTCAAGGGGCTTCTCAATGTCCTCACAAATCCATTACCAACTACACCAACGGATGAAGAGATTCGCCTATCCGAAGAAGGTGCTATCACCTTAATGTTCAACCTCAGCTCGACTATCCTGTCCAACATAGCAACTCCTGCAACAGAATTCAACGTGCACGCAATCTGGACAAAGATACGAGAGACCGACTCGGCGGCCAACATTTGCTCTACCTACAGGGCATGGAAACTATTTGAGATGGTGAGGTATGATGAAAGTATCCCCAGCTTCATCTCCAAAACGAAGTCGGCCATGGCCAATGCAAGTACGTCAGGACTAGTCATACCACCACAGATCGTAGCATGCTGCATCAAATCTAGAATCAAGGACAGGAGATTGCAACTCATGCAGACGCTCTTCTGCGATGATCTGCTGCTTGATAACCCTGACAAGCGAATGTCTAGATTAACCAACATTGCAAGCCATGACACAGCTTCCAAAACTTGCATACCACCACTCAGCAGTGCTACAGTGCTTGTCAATGTCAGCCTCCTGGATGCCAAGACCCTTGCTGTACTTTAGCTACCAGAGGTGATAGAATAAATAATAAATATATTATTCAATAAATGCAGCAAAAATCTGTAAAATATTTGGATAAATCTATTGCAAGGTTTGATTTGTTTGGTTATAGTTTTAATATTATAAATCATTATTAATAAATTGATTATTAAATAAATTAATAGAGGGGCCACAATAATATTGGGGATCTTTGCCACCTCTCCTCAGGGAATTCACTTTGAAAACATGTATACAGGTTTACTTTGGAACCTTTAATTTATATTCTTGAAGGATATATTGCCCAAAGATAATATATATAAAGTATATGGTGGTGTGACAGGGCCTTGTAGCCAAGCTGCCACAACAGAAAAAGGATAATAAGACTCACCGGTATTTTATTAAATCCTTTGGGTACCTGTTTGGGACATGTACTGATGGGTTAGACCTATTACGGGGGTTAAAAGGTTGTTCAGCAGTTTAAATTGATAATACGGGTTGGGGATGGATATTTTTGATCAGACTAAAGCCATAAATCACTTACTTATCTCTTATAAGTATTTAATTACCTTGGCACGGTGTCTGGATGTAAATATAACTGGGTCTCTGAGTATCAATATCCTCACAAGAGCTCCTTATTTATAGCTTTTTGAGTCCCAATATTGTCCTTCTGAGGGATACAGGGGCTCAAAGGGACAGATGCTAAGGCTAGCATGGTGACCAGTGGTAGGCTGTCATTTTTTTTTGGTGCTGTAGCATGGGTATCATCTAATTCCACAGGGTATGGGAATTATTCTACCTTTTAATTGATATTTGGACATGTGAATATCACCAATTTATCCATATTATCTATTATTTAAGTAATGATCTTTAGTAAATATTCCCAGGATGTTAATAATTCTTTTAATAGAAATTTCTACGGTTAATCTGATGTCAAGTGGGTTCTCATTATGTATTAACCAATTGGAGCAAAATTATGATATTTATTTTACTCCTTATTTTCAAAATCCAATTGATTTACTTAAAATAATTAATTAAAAATATAAGCTATAAGAGTTCATGTAATACTTTTACATCATCAGCTTCCTTAGTATGTTACAAAAATACTGATGTCTTGAATTTCTCACAATTTTATATTAAAGTATTTTAATATATTTTTAAAAATAGTAGCTATCTTATTTTTGACATTTTTGGTATTTTTAATTATATTTTATAAAAAATACGTATAAAGGTTTTTTAAGTATTTTTATATACTTTTATGTATTTTTAGATCATCTAATATCCACAGGGACATTTATTACATTTCTAGTATGTCCCCGTCTAGGTTTTAGCACCTTTACATGGTACCTGAGATTCTCAGGCCGCCTGTCACTCTGTCAGCCCATAGTCCTGCGGCTGTGTACTTGTCAGATGCCCAGGGCTGCTTACAGGGTTTGTCAGGGTATGCTGACAGGGTGGCATTGCTGCTGCTCAGCTGTGTGCGGGTGTATTGGTTGCGGCGGCTGTGTGCGGGAATTGTGACAGAACACATTTCTGTGTGTAACTCTTAACATATGCACAACACCTTAATTCTGGCTGAATTTTAGGTGTGAAACCTATACATGAAAATGTCTGTGAAATTTTTCAATTTGCCAAAAAGTCCCATAGTGGTGCTGTGGTATTTTGGTATTTTCTATTTTTAATTATTAAAAATATAAGGAGTTGGATTTCAAGGGTGGGGTCAGTGAGTGACCCTACCTAAGTTTGGGTGGAGAATCCATTTCTGCAATAATATTTTTTGGATTTCCTACTCCTTCTTAATTTAAATTTAATATTTTTATTTTATGTTATTTTTGTTACTTTTGCGGCTTGCTCTGAAATAGTAGCAAGCTGACAGTCAACATCAAGAGGAAGTAACACAACAGAGATGAAAGGTACTTCAAAGACTCAGCTTTGGCGCCAGCCTTCTTAATGCGGGAATCAGTGAATAAAACTCGATGATATTGGACTTGGGGGCAAGTAATCATCTCCTAAAAAATCAGGAATGCTTCACTACTTGCTGACCAACAAATATGAGCATCTTAACCAGAAAGGCCAGCAAATTCTGCAAAGCTGCTTTGGAGGGAAGCATTAAAATGCACCTTGAGAATGGAAGTGAAATTAAGCTGAGTAACTGCCTCTATTTACCTAACCTCAGTAGAAACTTGCTGTCCTTCTGTAGGCTAATCAAGCACCAGGAAATGGCTTGAGTCATTGGTTTCCTGGAAAATGTCTGTATACAAAACAGCATGAACACCCTATTCAAAGCAAGAAATGGAGTTCTGGTGCTTCAGAGACCCCTTTGGATAAGGGATTCACAGAGAAAATAGCTTGCTGAAAGTCCTCAAAGGGGAATTTAGTAGAACTTTTACTCCTTCATAGTATTATTAAAAAAAAATGGTTTTGAATTTTTTTCCCTTCTAAAGCTTTAGTAAGTCTGCACAATAATTTTTTTCAAATTAATTTCTGGTTTATTTGAAACTTAAAAAATAGATCTTGAATCAGAACTAGATTCATTTTGACCTGTGATTGATTGGATATTTGAAGAGTATACCCAATTGATTTAAATTATTGGTAGGGTTTAACTAAGTGGTTGATCAACATAGATCTAATATTAATCTAATATTGCACTTTAAAAGGATAAGGGTTCCTTGAAGGGATGGACAAGGAGAGGGACCAAGGATGGGTTTTACCCACAGGAAGCTGTGTAAAGAAAAGGTTGGTTGACTTTGTTGTTTTTCTATTCTTCTTTATAAGGGTTATTTAATGATGGGATTGAGGTTTGTTTTTGATTTTGGTTCTGAATAATTTAGGTCACAGAAGAACCCTTATTCAAGCACCTGATGGGTTTGTTCAATGGTCAAAGATGAGTGTTTAAATCTGCCTTCTAATTTCCTGCTGATCTATGATTGGTTCACTTATAATAGTTAGCTGGTTAGGTACCACAGATGGATGATGTTGTGATGGATGATTTTTGGGTACAATTTCCTGTCATTCATGAGGATGAAACCTGGATAGGGCAGAGGGGCCCTCCTTAAATAGACCAATCCTACCCCAGGTATGCAAAGGGCTCTTCTGAGGCAATTTTGAGAACCTCTATGTACAAGTGAGGTGAATGGTTTTTTTTTTGGACCTGCATGTGCCCCTTGCATATTTTGCTGTGTATACTGGTGAGTTGAATGGGTGTTTTTTTGGTGTTGCATGTGCCCCTTTCATACATTGCTGTGTATAATTTTCAGGTGTCAGTAACCTGGATGCCAAGGTCCTTGCTACCTTCTTGCTACCAAATTTGATATAGTTTTAAAATAAATATATCATTCAAATGTGTTGAAAATTATTTTCATAACTGCAGATATTGCAAAGTGCAAGGGTGTTTTTTGGTGTTTTTTGGTTTTTATTGATAAATAAACAAATTAAAATAGGGGCCACAGTGGTTTAATGAGTATCTTTAACTCATTTTCTCCAGGAGATTAAGTTTTTAACCAGTATACCTTGTCTCTTGAGAACCTTCAATAAAGAGATTTGTTATCCAAATATATATGTAAAAATATTTTGTTGTGTGGCTGTGCCTTGTATAAATACATCCATGGCAGGAAGGGAATGAATAAATAGTTCAGTATTAATTCCCTAGGTACCTGCAATAACTTAAACCAGTTGGTATTGAGTCTGTTTGGGTTTTTTGAAGACTTAAAAAAGTTAAAATTGGTTCATTTTTGGTTTGGTATGGGAAAAAATTATCAGAATAAATCCCTAAATCACTTAATTATCTCTTATAATCACTTATTAAATTTATGGAATGGTGTCTTTATGAATACGTAACTGGTTCTGGGGTCTAAAAATCATTGAAAGTGGCCTTTATTCATATCTTTTGGGTCCAAGTCAGTCCTTCTGAGAGCTATAGGTGCCAAAGGAGGCATCCTTTGAGGGTGGAAGTGCAGCCAGTTGTAGCCTAGAATGTGAGATAGGTTCAATAGCACATATATGTTCCAGATAATTCCATACTGGAAGTTATTTCCAATAATAATTTGACATTTGTATTGGAAAAATCATCTGATAACTGAAAGGATCCACTTTTAGTCATGGATGTCATGGTTATGTCACATATTGTATTGTTATTTGAAAAGGATGATTTGATATTCAGATTCAAGGATATTTATTATAAAAAAATGTTTATGTCCTTTAGTGATGAGATTGAGATGAAATTTCTTAGAAATGAAAACCAGCAGACTACGGACAGGAGTTAGAAAATTTGAAGGCCAGACATAAGACACACAAGAAGGAAAAAGGAAGAGAAGACAAACAGCTTAGACTTTATTTAACAAATAGAGAAGAGATCAGACGTCCCAGGTTTGATAGAGTCAAGGCAGCATAGATGGATGACTGCAGGCGGCAGAGCTAGGTTTTCAGGGGTGTTGAGTCAGGATGATCTTGAGGATCAGGCTCTTACAAGGCATGGATCCATGAATGATGAGACTTGATTAGACAAGGGTTGTTGGAATAGTTGAACCGGGTTTTGATGAGTGTTGAGTTGGGATGAGTTGCGGATTGAGAGGAGGGGAGCAAGCCATAGACAGAGAGCAGTTGAGCAGTAGAGATGAGAGGGGGAGAGAAGTGAATAGAAGATCAATTAAAAGAGGAAGAAGGAAAAGAAAAGATAAGAAGAAAAAGAATCCAAAGAAAAAGAGAAAGAGCTCCCGCAGGTCATCTGATTGAGTGAGAGACCCAACCCTGGTCAGGAGAGAGGTTCCCTGGGTGTAAAAAGACATGTCACAGGGACTTGTCCCAGTACGCACAACTACTGAGATTGAGACAGAGGAGAAAATAGATTAATAGTCAAAGTCAATTCATTCTTAACACCCCGCGTGACTGTTAAGGGGATGATCCAAGAGATCACTTGTCTGGCATGGAAAAGTTTGTTTGCTGGAGGAGCTCCAAGGAGCTCATTGAAGAGGCTTTTTTGAGAGAGTAAGCAATCATGTAGTGGCTTTGAATCAGACTGAGAGTAAACTCCCCACTAGCATAGTCCTCACGCAGTCCTTTTGTTTTGATATCTATGTGCCTGGATTTTGAGTGCAATTCAAACTTCTTGATCCTGTTTTCCAGGCCCTTGTTGTCAATGTGTAAGGTGGGCTTTGGTTCAGGAATCTGATAAATCTTTCTTAAGAGGTGTTTGATCCATTTGAGTTCAAGGTAACAGTGGATTAGTGCATTTAACTCAGATTTTGTGGAGGAGTAAGTGATGTTTCTTTGTCTAGTAGAATTCCAGATGACAGGGCTGCCGTAGTGAAGGATTATGCATCCACTTTGAGACTTGCAAAAGGTTTGGTCATCTCCCCAGGTAGCATTTCTGAAGCTTGAGAGGAGTTCTTTTTTGGATTTGCAGTTGATGACAAGTTTAAAATCTTTGGTGGTTTTGAGATAATTCCACACTTTCTTGACTTCTCTCCAGTGGTTCATGCCCAGTTTGGCATTGAACCTAGCCAGGCTAGACATGGAGAATGAGATTTCAGGTTGAGATTATTGGGTAAGGTGATTAAGAAGTCCAATTGAAGATCTGTAATTGATGTTCTGTTGACAAAATTTTGAATGATTGGAGTTGGAGGCTGGTTTGAGATTTAAATTCTGAGTTAATGGAGTATGGGTGTCCTTGCAGCAGGATAAACCATGTTCTTCCAGACGGCAGGCAATGTGGTTGGTCTGAATTAAGAGGATTCTGTTTTCTTTGATTTCCATTATCATTACAAGAATAGTGTTGGGAGGATGGCACAATAAATTCTTGAATTGTTTGAGGAAGTTGGATTCAAAGAGGCTAGAGTTACCTACATGGATCAGGTCATATTTGTGGAAGTAGGCCATTTATCTTGTCTTAGAATTGAGATAGGGGCAGGGATAACTAGTCAATTCCTGGTATCCTTGAGACTTGATCCACAACGTCAAGGTTTTGTACCAGTTCTTGGGGGATTGTTTCAAGCCATAGAGGGGTTTTTTTAGTTTTAAATAAGGAGATTTCCTGTCTGACCCTTCTGGAGTACTTATGATAACAGTTTTGTCAAGAGGAGCATGAAGAAATGCACCTTTTACATTGAATTGACTTAGTTTCATTTTCTCCTTCAGGCCATATATGAGGGCCACTCAAAGTGATCCAAGTTTACCAGTTGGTGCCCAAGTTTCATTATAGTCAATTCCTAGGATTTGGTTGAATCATTGAACACAGAGCTGAGCTTGGGATTTGACAGGATTACCTTTGCAATTCTCTTTTACCTTGAAAACCCATGTTGTGTTTAGAATGTTGTCCTGGGTGCCATAGTACTCTTCCCAGACTCTTGGAGTTCTATAGAATTTAGTTTTTCATCAGCAGCCTTCTTCCACTTTGGCCATTCAGGGCAATTGCGTGTGGCTTTATAGGAGGGAGGCTTGTAGTAGTTGTGGAAAAAATATTTTTGGGGCTTTCTTTTCTCTTGTCTGGGCCTTTGAGAGGTGGATTGGATAGGGGTTTCTGGGGATGGAGAAGGAAGAGGAGGAGAATTGGGGGATGAAGAGGCTACAGATGCTGAGTCTTCCTGGTCAAAATCTGATTTGGATAGGTTGTTGTGAGAGTCTCAAATGGTATATATGTTTTTCTAATGAGGAGAAATTGGAATCCTTCAACTTGGAGTTCATTTTACTAAAGATATCAATCCCGGCAATTCAAGGAGAGGAAAATTGTGAAGAGTTTTTGAGGAACTGTGCGTGTTTGGTTTCAACAACAGCACCAGATGAGTTGAGGATCCGATAAGAGTGATAAACAGGATTGAACCCAACTAAGATCCCTTCTAATCCCTTCTCATCAAATTTTCTCCCTTTTTGTAGGCAATTTTCAAGTTAAATAACAGGGGACCCCACAGGTTTCAAATAATTAGTAGGAATCTTCTTGATAAACATAAGTTCCAAAGGGGATTGGTCATTACCTTCCCTAGGAACTTGGTTAAGAATGAAACAGCAGCTTCTGACCACGATGTGCCAGTAAATCTTATTCAATCTGGATGATGAGAAAGTTGCATGCGCCAATTCTATGATTGTTTGGTTGGCTTTTTTGGCTTTACCGTAGTGTTGAGAGTGGTAGGGTTCAGAGGTCAGGAGCTTGATTTGTTTGGAATTGGAAAATTCCTTCAAGGTGATGTTAGTGAATTCTGTTCATTTATCTGAGAAGATTTCCCTGGTCTAGTATTTTAACCTTTTGTATTCATTCTTGAGAATATCAATGATAAAATCCGGGGTTTCTTCTTTGGACTGAAGGGGAAAAGCTGCAAGATAGCCCTTAAAGTTTTCCACAAGAGTCAGGATATATTTATGGCCAGCCTTTGATTGGGGAGTGATTTTTTGTATCAAGTCAAGATGGATTTGTTTGAGGGGTTTAGAAGAAGGTGTCAAGGTAGCTAAGAAGGATGCCCTTGTGATTTTGCTCCTTACGCAGCCATCACACTGAAAGTTGTCTAATTTTTCTTTAGAGTACCAATCCTTGAGAATAGTTTTGAGAGTAGAGATTGAAGCATGCCCATACATCTTGTGGAGATTGAATAGTGACTGAATTTTGATCAATGGAGTGGTTAAAGATTGGTTTGAGAGATTGAACATTAGGTTTTTTCCAGAAATTTGAGGCTTCTCAATCACAAATAGAATATCTCAAATTAGGCCTTTAAGAACCGTCTTGCCACCTTGAGTGATGTGAAATTGATCTTGTTCTTGTGAGAGACTGCATCCCTTTTTTGCCAGGAGACCAGGACTAATCAGATTGACAACAATTTCAGGAACTCACATGCATTCTTCAAGCATAATAATAGATTCTTTCCACTCAAGTTGGACTGTGCCTGTTCCCCGTATCTTGAAATTGGCTTCCAACTTGCCTGTTTTGATTTCCTCAGGCTTGTCCTGTAGATCAATTGAGGTGAATTATTTCAGATTTTTAAATATATGAATGTTGGCGCCAGAGTCCAATAGGAGGTTAGGTGTGTTGTATGCATTAATCCAGCGAGTAAGTAAAGCATGGTAGTCAATGGTAGGTTTATTCTTGGTTCTGTTCTTCCATTCATTTTGTTGTTCAACCCACCATCCGGGAGAAATTTGGGGGTGAAGATGAAAGCAGGAGGATTTGGGTTGTGAAAGCCTTCTTTGCACCAAATTTGAACCTTTCTATCTTCCTCATCAGTCTTCCTCTTAGTAGTTACTAGTGAGAAATTGGGGGTGGATTTGCCAGTTTTGAGTTGTGCCTTACACTTGTTGTTGTACTGAGTTAAGTGATTGAACACAACCTCTACTGTTATCAACTTTTCCCTGTGCATAATTTGTTGCTTCAGATTCTCTAGAGTGAGTGGAAATTTGAAAAGGACCAGATAAGCCAATATGTCCTTCAGAAGTTCTATTCCAATTACAGCCATGCGAGTGAGAGCTTTTCAAATTTCTGTTATGAATCCCTCAATAGCCTGTTCATTAGATGGAGTGTGGAGAAATTGATTGAAGATATGGGCTATATTGGCGGTTTCTGATGAGGCAAATCTGCAGGAAATCTTTGCCCAGAGCAGCTTAGAAGATGTTATTTTTGAGGCATTGAAAACATTGGAATGGGTTGTGCTGTTGAGTTTGAATAGAATGATTGCTCACATTTCTTGGTCTTGATTTACAGGCATTTGGCCCAGATTTCTGGTCATGGCGTCTTTGATGTCTTTGAGATTGAAAAAAATCATCATCTTGTCTTGCCAGATAGAGTAGTTATCCTTGTTTAGCAGGGGAATAGCATCAACAGAGGCCTTGAGCGCAACCTGATGAAATTCATTGTTTGCTCCCGCTGGTTTTTTCATTTTTGATAAAGTAGAGCTGTCTTTTGGCTTTTAACCATGATGAGATTGCAATGAAATTTATTAGAACTGAAAAAAAGCAGACTACGGACAGCAGTCAGAAAATTTGAAGGCCAGACATAAGACACACAAGAAGGAGAAAGGAAAAGAATACAAACAGCTTAGAATTTATTTAATGTATAGAAAAGAGATCAGAGGACACAAGGTTGATAGAGTCAAGGCCGCGTAGATGGATGACTGCAGGTGGCAAAGCTAGGTTTTCAGGGGCGTTGAGTCAGGATGATCTTGAGGATCAGGCTCTTACCAGGCATGGATCCATGAATTATGAGATTTATTAGATGGGGGTTGTTGGAGTAGTTGAACCGGGTTTTGAGGAGTGTTGAGTTGGGATGAGTTGCAGATTGAGAGGAGGGGAGAAAGCCATAGACAGAGAGGAGTTGAGCAGTAGAGATGAGAGGTTGAGAGAAGTGAATAGGAGAAAAATTAAAAGAGGAAGAAGGAAAAGAAAAGAGAAGAAGCACAAGAATCCAAAGAAAAAGAGCTCCCCCGGGTCATCTCATTCATTGAGTGAGAGACCAAACCTGGTCAGGAGAGGGGTTCCCTGGGTGGCACAAGACATGTAACAGGGACTGGTCCCAGTACGCACAACTAATGAGATTGAGACAGAGGAGAAAATAGATTCATAGTCAAAGTAAATTTGTTCTTAACATTTATTCTCCATTCATTTCTTATTTAGTGGAGTTTCAGGCCCCCCAAATTTTAAATACTAATATTCAAAGTTTAATGTATTTATTTGAATATTTCACTTTGATTGTTTATGAAATTTAATTTTATTTATTTATTTTTCTGCCCATACTCTACTGGTAGAGAAATTCTCAAAATATTCTGTATGTCTCTGTTAAGGTTGTAACATGAGGTACCTTGACAGCAGCTGTGTGATTTAAGCGATTCTATTGTAGCTGGCTGTTGTGCATTCCTGAATATGTATTCATTTCACCTTACCATGACTTCATTCCCATACGAGAGTCTGTAATATTGCTTGTAGCCCTGCATGCTGCAATTTTGGCATTTGAAAGCAGCCACATGCATTTATGTATCTGATGTGGCTGAATTCAGGAATTTGTTAAAAAAAATTTCTGCCCATAACTCCCAAACTACCCATAATTGTTTAATTATGGCTTAGCTTGAGGGTGAAAACTATAAATAAAAATTCATTTGCAATATTTAATTAGATAAAAAAGTGAAAAGGTGAGGCTTTTACTTGGGGCACAGCTTTGATAGGTAAGTTAAAGGTATCAAGGATTAGAATTTCAAAGGTAGGGTTGGTGAGTGAACCTACCTGTAATTGGGTGGGGAATCCGAATCTGCAGTAATGATTTGGATATCAAACCTCCTGAAAATATTTATTTTGTTTTTTTATTGGTACTTTGACAGCTGTCTCTGGAATAGTAGCTGGCTGAAATCAGGTGATTGGTTGTATGTTTTGTGCTGCATGTGGTCCCTTGCATATATTTCTTCTGTATCTTTGTTGAATCAATTGATTGTTTTTTTTTTGGTTCAGCCTGTGGTTGCTTTCATATATTAGTGTATCAAAGTTAGCAAAACCGCCATTAGAAAGAGCCCAATTTTTTTGACCAAACCCACAATTTTGATGGCAGGTTTCTGAAATACGCTTACCCCCTAACTGGTGTATTTCAAAATGGCGGTTTTCATGAAAATGGCGGATTTCAAACATCAAACCCTCCATTTTGCACCATCATCCATCCACCATCCATCCCATGCAAAACACCCATCCACAACTCCACCTCAGCAAATCCATACCAATCCCATCTCCATTGCATCACACAAATCTCATCTCCATTGCCTCACACAAATCTTATCATCATCTCATCACCCCACGCAACATCCCCATCCTTCTCAACACGTCCAATCAAAATTCCCAGCAGAAATTTGAAAACACAAAGAAGCTGACTGAACTCTTAACCACTGGTTCACTCCTTTCTCCTCCTCACCAAACACACATCACCACCACCTCATCAACCACCACCACCTCACCCATCACCACCACCTCACCCACCACCTCCCCTCCTCCTTTGGGTTGCACCCCTGGTAATCTCCCCCCTCCTCCTCATCCTCCTCCTCTTCCTGCCCCTCATTGGTTGCTGATCCTTTGATCATTCAACATTTAGGTCCCCCACACCTCCTTGCTCAATCCGCCAGGTAAGTTCTCAATTCCGCAAAGCAAGTAACTTTTCTCAGATGTTAACAGGAAACCGGTCACTGAACCTGAGTTTCCCTCTCATCATCCTCCCACCTTCAAGCCAAACCACAGTCTGTGGCTATCAAATCCCTTGGTTCTAAAGCATCTCAAATTGTCTGACAGGGAAACCTTGATCCTGCAATCTTGCATTCCAATACCCAGTCAATCAAGAAATATTTCCAAATCATGTTCCAAAAGAGTTTGGGGGCGTCCTCCTCCTTCTTTTCCTCTGCCCCTGCCGGCAATTGATTGATTGATTTCCGGCGGGCTCCTCTAGCTCCTCCTCCACTGGAGATCAATCAATTAATCACGAGCAATGGCCTCCTTTTCCTCCTCATCTGCCACTTCCAGAAATCAATCAATTGCAATTGCAGCCTTTTCCTCCTTCTCCTCTCCCTGCGGCCTCCTTGTCCTCTGCCACCACCGGCAATCAGTTGATTGATCACAGGAGGAGGCCTATTTTTCCTCCTCCTCTTCCGCCTCTGGAAATTGATTGAGCAATCCATCAATTGCAGGCGGCGGCCGCAGAGGAGGAGAAGGTGGTGGTGGCCACCAGAAATTGATTGATCTCAACTGCGGCCTCCTCCTCCTGCTGCTCTCCCATCTCCAGCAATTGATCAAGCAATTGATTGATTGCGGCCTCCTTGTCCTCTGCCACCGCTGAAAATTGATTGATTGATCACCGGCGGCCTCTCCCAGCTTCTCCTCTGCCGCTGCCTGCAATTGATTGCGGTTGGACCCCTCCTCCTCCTCCTCTGCCACGGCAGAAAGTTGATCTTGGGGGGTGGCCTTTGATGTATGGATTTGAGTGCCAGGAGGGACAGGTAAATTGGCCCATCTGGCAATGGCAAACTTAACTTGGTGGTTCAAGCGTCACTCACAAATTTTGAGTTAATGGGTTCAAATACCATTGTTTGCAACTAATTTTTGGCTTTTCAAGCTGCCACAGCCCTCAAAATTTTGTGCAAAGAATTGAATCCCTTCTTGATTCTCACCCCAAGCGGAGAATTTTCCTGGGAGGGAACAAGATGGGAGGAGATGATTTGACAAAAATACAGAGAAATTGAAAGAATAGTGCTTGCATCCCTCAAAATATTATGCAGAAAATTGAATCCCTTATTGATCCTCACCCCAATCAAAGTATACAGTTGGGAGGGAACAAGATGGGAGGAGATGATTTGACAAACATACAAAGATGTGGAAAGAATAGGGCTTGAAACCCTCAAAATGTTATACAATCAATTGAATCCCTTCTTGATCCCCAGCCAAAATGTAGTATGTGGATGGGAGGAGAAGAATTAGGAAACATACAATGACAGGGAAAGAATGGGGCTTGTCATCATTGGTTAAAGAGGCAATGTTTGGATTGATAGTTTTTGAATTAATTCCTCATATATTTGGATGAAAAAGCCAGCCTACCTTGGTCTTATTTGTTAGTTCATTGGCTATCAGGAGATAACCATTAAAATTAAAGGATGGAGGTTGGAAAACTTGTTTTTCATTGTCTGATCCAAAGCAAGTGTCATAGTTGGAGGCAATTTTGAACCAGTTTACAAGGATGATGTGATCAGCTCTCTTGAGCTGACTTGAGCCTTTGGAAGCCAATGAGGGGATATTGTTAGATGTTGAGTTCCTGGGGGATGTTTTCTTTGGTTTAGTGGACTTGCGGGGGGAGTTTTGCTGAGGGGCCATTCAAAAAGAGTAAGAGGGATGAAGGGATGAATAAATAAAGTGATGAAGCAATGTGATGAAAAGAGGGATGAAGCAATGAAGTGATGAAGTGATGAATCAATGAGAGTTAGGATGTGATGGAAGGGGGATGAAATGATGAAGGGATGAAGCAATGAAGCAATGAGAGGATGGATGTGATGAAAGCAATAAAGTGATGACAGTGATGAAGCAAGGTGCAAGTGATGAATTTATGTGGGGATGAGAGTGATGAAGCAGAAGAGATGAGATTGATGAAGTCATGAGAGCAATGAATCAAATTTCTGGATGAGGATGGAGGTAGAATTTTTTCCAATGAGGTCAGAGGATGAAACCAGGGGTGATGATGTGGAATGACGCGTGGTTGAGCTGGTGAAGGCCTTTATGTACTTTACTTGAAAAAACCCACTTATTTCATGTTAACTTTGACACGTCTGATCTGAAATAAGTGGGTTTTTTTGATTTTTAATGGTGGGTTTTAAATGGCAGATTTGGGTTGAAAAATGCCATTAAAAAATGGCGGGTTTGCTGAAATTTGAGACTCCCTATTAGGTTTTATCCAAGTTATCAAACCTTCCATTAGAAACCCACTATTTCTTTTTTACCAAACCTTCCATTTTAATGGTGTTTTTCTGAAATACACATACCCCCTAACCAGTTTATTTCAAAATGATTTTTTCCATGGTAATTGTGTGTTAAAAACATAAAACCTGCCAAAAATGCATCACCATCAATCCATCATCCCTAGCATGCAAAACACACATCCACACATCAACAGTGTCAGATCCACAAACATCCCATCACTCACTATTGCTTCACATATCCAATAATCAAATCCAATATCATATCCATCATATCATAAAATCATCACTTCATTCCACTATATAATCAAATAATCACTCCATTCCAGTAGATCATCAAATCATAAACTCAAATAGTATTTCATTCACTCTCAAAATTTCCAAACAAGCTCCTTGAGATAATGTTCAAAAAGGAAACAATCTGAATAAAATTTTGCTACTATTTGACTCTGATTCAGACCCCAACTTGCAATCCAATGGGTTATACTTGAATTATCTATTTTAAAAGAAATAAATGATTCCTAGAAAACATATACTTGCTCATCCCATTTTTGAAATTAAAAAGCTCCATCTCCTTCCTGACTTTATCAATTTGGTTCAGAATCAAAAACCCCATAAAGAACTTCTCCAAAGATTCATCAACCTCAAACCAACCCTCAAATGAATACCCATCACCCAACCTCATAATCTTAACCATCCCTCCTCTTCTTCCTCACAATTAAATTAACATCAATCAATAAATTTTCCTACCTTTATCCAAATCACTATATCTATCTTTTTTGATCTAACATAATTCTTAGACTCAACCGTCAATCACCCTAAATCAAATTGGAAATCTCATCTCATAAATTTTTTTAGTTATAGATCCCCCAACTCAATCATAATTCCCCTCAACTCAAACATCCTAATCCATCCTATCTACCATCCCAAAAACCAATTCCAATCCTAAGCATCAAATGTATCCACCCATTTTAACCCCCCCTCATCTATCCTTCCCATGAAACCCACCCTATGATTTCTATTAAATCCATTAAACTTAAGTTGAGAACTATATTCCTATTCCCAAATCAAATTTTTCATCTACTACACCACTCAGCCCACCATTGACTTGCTCAAATTTTTGCGACCATTAATCATCTTGATCTATTACTAGACATTACTGAATTCAACCCTTGTATCTTTAGATATTTTCAATCCTAATCTTTATTCACCCTATCTAACTTGAAATCTTGTCGCAATTTCTCCCATCAGTCACCCCCTCACCCTCTCAATACTACCACCTACCCCATTAGCTCAAACTTTTGAGCAAGTGCGTGCATTTGTTTTGCCCAGGAACTATATTTTCAGCTTTAAATCATAGTTTTTTTTCATCATACCAGATTATCTATCATTTATCCTCAAGGATCCCTCAGCTTTTATTCATACTAGCATCTATTCATTTCTCCCCATTTTCACCAAGCCTGAGGGTAATTTGACCCTACCCAGGATTTGGGCCACTGGCTTGGTTCCAAATCCACTCCTAGCCCTCCAATATCAATTGGATTTGGTAAATTTTGACTTCTACTTTTGATGGAGATTTCCATTACTGATACAAATATCTCCAAGTAAATGAAGATTTTTTAATTCAAGCCTTGATTCCAAGTACCTAATGAGTCAAATTTTTGGCTGATTGATTGAAATGACCATTGAAATGTAAAATCAAAGATAATCTCCTGTTTACCAATATTCATGGCATCCTGCTTGACTCATTGTCTCATCAAAATCATTCAGTTCTGCTGAGCCCATTCTTGAATTTTTTACTCCAGGATTATCCTAATGATTTATTGATTTATTATGATTCTCATCAACTAAAAAAGCTAGAACAGCTTGTTGGACCACCAGTAGTAGAAGCTCTTAATGATTAAAAAGATCTCCCAGCGTACAATGATTGAGGCATGGGATTTGAAGATCAGAATCAGGTTTGAAACTCTACAATTTTCAACCAAGAGGTCAAAAATTATAAAATCATCCTCTTGCTTGGATAATTCTCCATCCCTGAACACCTTAACTAAGATAGAAAAATTGAGCAGATTGCCCCTGGACCACATGTGGGCTCTGAAATCTAAAATTCCTGGTCCTTCCCTACTTAATTGGAGTGGAAACTGGACCACTTTTGGGTTCTTCCAGCTCAAAATATTTACCCTGCCCTACTACATTGGAGTCCAAACTGAACCAAATTTTGGTTTGTCCATCTCAAAATTTTGGCCCTGCCCTACTATATAGGAGTGCACACTTGAACAATTGATTGATGCTGATCTGCCTTGCTTTTCAATTTTATTTTGTTCTCAAGTTTTTCATAATTTTTTTTATTCTTTTTTCATAAACTGTTCATCACAACATGACTGAAATTTTTTTTTCTTCTCTTTTCCATTCTTATGGACTTCCTTTTGGAACAATACTTTTTTAAAATTTTGGAATTGGTAAACATCTTTTTTTAACTGCATTGCTGACGTGGCCACTTAAATACTTAGGGGGAGCAGTTGATTATGGAAGGCAGCCAAGTGAAAATTGATGAGAACAAGAAAAATGAGGCCAGCTGTAGCAGGAAGAGGGAAAAAAATAGGGACTCCAAAGTTAACCCTGAAAGCAATAGATTGCCCTCCTTTTTGGTTAATGCTTGTTTTACTTATATGAATCAATAAACATCTTTCCTTTCAGTCAATTTATGATGAAGCTACTAAGACTTGGGGGGCTTAGCTATTTATGGAAGACAAGCAGTTGAAAATTACTAGTAAAAAGTAAAATCATGCCAAAATTAGGAGGAAGACAGAAATAATAGGGACCCAAATTACTTTTACCTCAGGTTGCTTCTGCAATTATCCACATATTGACCATGAAAATATTTCTTTTCACTCAGCTCTCCTGGTATTTCAAAAAATAAAGTCCAATGGCACAATTATTAAGAATTTGGAAGAATAAAAAGCCTCAGCAGGTAATTCTTTTTTTCCTGACTTGAATTTTGGCATTGATTCCAAGGAATATTTTACAATCAAGATCATTTTTTCTGCCAAAAATTATAAGCATTATAGGCTTACTTCTATTGGGTCTTCTGCAAAATCCAAAATTTTGATGTCCATGCAATTAAATTGGAGGACCAGTAACACCAGGAGGTAATTAGCTAGTTGGAATATCTACAAAAGTAAAAGATATTTTGATAAAAACAAAAGATGTGTTGCTTCCAGGTTTTAGAAATAGTTTTGGACATTGTTGTAAACAGAAATGATAATTTTTCAAATTGATTCAATTTTTGCAAGATAATTTTTTGAAAATCCAAGTATTTGAGGCATTTCCTCCATTCCTTCTACATTTCTACTTCCCCCAATAAATTCAACAGATAAGCAAACCTTTTCCCCTTTTTCATTGAATCAAATTTTTGTGCTTTCCAATATGATTAAGATGATATTTAATATGAATTTGAATTCTTTCCTGCTTCCTCCTCATCTCTTGGGGCGGTTCAATGCTCTTCTCAACCATAAAAGCACTTGTCAATATCCAGAATCCACACCACACCACATCAATCATCACCAATCCCAATCATGAACAATGATCACAACTCAATACCCATCAATCAATCACACATCACTACTCACCAAAACTCAACCAATCTGTTTCAAAACTCAAACTCCACTAAATCAAACCTCCTGAAACCAAAAATTCAATCAAAAATGAAAAAAATTACTCCTCAACAACATCTTCTCAAATTTATCTGACTTATTTTGTAATCATTGAAAATTCAATCCAACATCAAAAACCAACCAAAAAAAGGTTTTTCCCTCAAATCTCAAGTCTCTGAAATCTTCTTTTATCTAAAATTCTTGAATTTTCTGATTTATATAATCTACCTAAAATTCCAAATTCTTTGTAAAAAAAACCACCTTAAAACCAAATTCAACAAATTTCTCAACAACACAGCAAACCCACTTTGACTATATCCCTCTGCTGCTTCTTCTTCTTCTCCAACTGTGGGTTGAAATCAGTAACATTTAGTTTGGGCTGTAAATCTGAATATTGGATTGCAATATTTCAGCAAATGACCAAGTATATGAAATCAAACTCTGTCTTCAAGGATAAGCATTTCATGGATTAAGTCTGGGATGAAAATTTTTACAAAGAAAAAAAAACATCTCAACCACCCTTCTGGACCCACCCCTCAAAGTTACTGAATAAAATTCCAATGCCACTGGATAAAATTCCCTGTCCGTGGTTTCCTTCTGGAAGATACATAAAAACCTCCTGTGGTACTTTTATCTAAGTTGATGCCATCAACTTATTTGCCCCTCAATTCCCCTAAAAGTGCCAAATCTGAAACTTCTCCCATATTTTTAATTATTTTAAAATATTTTAAGCACACAGTTTCTTTCTGCTATAGTTCTGAGCTGTGGCAAGCTCCCCGATTATTTCCCCTTTTGGAGGCTTTTGCTAGCAAGGAATCACAAAAATGGAAGGATTTCATTCATAACAAATCAGAACTTGGTTTCAAAAGATTCTTTCCTCCTGAAAAGTCTTCACATCCAAAAAGAAAAATAATAGTGATTAATATTGGTTGAATTATTGGTTTTTTTCTTTCCTGAATTTTTTATAGTTTTTTTTTCTAAAAGAAACATAATAGTGATTAATATGGGTTGAATTATTGGTTTTTTTATTTCCTGAATTTTTTATGAATTTTTTTCTAAAAGAAACATGATAGTGATTATTATGGGTTGAATTATTTGTTTTTTTCTTTCCTAAATTTTTTATAATTTGTTTTTCTATTGATCATTGACTTTACTTTTTGGAGAAATAAATGCAAATGTTGTGTTTTCAATTATGAATTTTTTGGGTAAAAAGACCTAAAAACAATCCTCACATATTTTTTTTGCGCCCTTTTCACTGCCCACTAAAATACTAAAAGCTTAAATTTTGAAAAAACTTCAGAGAGATAAAAAAATGAAAAGAATTTATTTGATTTTGATGTTAATCTCATTTGTTGACCATAAAATGAAGTAGTAGCAATGTCAAAAAATCATATTGGAATGGGGGTGAGAATTTCATAAACCCAGGTCATGAACAGGCATGAAATGCCTTTGAAAACCCATATGAGTTGCAAACAAATTTGCTTACAACTTGCGCAACCCCCTGGGTTTTTTTTTAATTTTCATTCCTTTTATTCCTTTTGTTTAATTTTTTATTTATTTATTTGATTTTTTATTTGCTCACAACCCTGTAATTGTGAAACATTTGTGAATGCCACACACAAACTTAAAATGGGTTGTGAATAGCACACCACAACTCAAAATGTGTTGTAAAAGGCACACCACAACTCAAAATGGGTTGTGAATGGCAGTTTGCAACCCATCTGAGTTGTGAATAGCCATTCACAACTCTGTGGGTTTCAAAAAGCCATTCATGAATCCAATGGATTGTGAACCCGGCCAAACAACCCAATTCAAGTTGTGAATGGGTTGGGTAGGGTTGCAAATCTAACACTTCCTTATTTGAATTTCCTGTTAAATTTGAAAAATTTTTGACTCTTCAGATTTTAGAAATTAATTAGAAACAAATTATGAAGAAAAGTGAAAAGACTTGTGGTGAATTTTTTTTTTTGAAAATTTTATGGATTCTGATTTTGAAGGCCTTTGAATCCACCAAAAAATCTCAAACTTTAATTTGAGAGGTTCCAGATGTCCCCCTATGCTGCGGTTTCCTTTTTTGAATGTCTTTTTTTTTGAAAGAAACTTAGCAAAACTTTGCAAATTTCAGGGAAACTGAGCGGGTGGGGGAATTTGGGGGAATGTCTAACCCGCCCAAAAGTAAGGATTGGGGGCGCAAAAAAATAATTCCCAAACAATAAATAATAAATGATGAAAAATTAATAATAAATGATACATAATACATAATAAATTATAAATAATACATAACACCGAATAAATAATAGATAATAGATAATAAGTAATGAATAATGAATGATAAATAATGAATAATGAATAATGAATAATAAATAATACATAATAAATAATAAATAATAAATAATAAATAATAAATAATAAATAATAAATAATAAATAATAAATAATAAATAATAAATAATAAATAATAAATAATAAATAATAAATAATAAATAAGAAATAAGAAATAATAAATAATAAATAATAAATAATAAATAATAAATAATAAATAATAAATAATAAATAATAAATAATAAATAATAAATAATAAATAATAAATAATAAATAATAAATAATAAATAATAAATAATAAATAATAAATAATAAATAATAAATAATAAATAATAAATAATAAATAATAAATAATAAATAATAAATAATAAATAATAAATAATAAATAATAAATAATAAATAATAAATAATAAATAATAAATAATAAATAATAAATAATAAATAATAAATAATAAATAACTGGGGGATAGGTTGGCATCTCAAACCCCTGTAGAATAAATCCTTAGAATTTTTCCCATTTTTAAGGCCTTCAACATTTCCCCCAAAAAACTTAAAAAAAAATGCTCCCTGTCTCAAATCTTTTTACATTTTCAATCTTTTTTTGTGATTGTTTTGAAAAATCTGAAGAGACGGAAAGTTTCCAAATATGGTAGGCCATTCAATTATAATTGGTTCAGAGTTTTACTACTTCAATTTTCCACCAGAAAATGGGATTTACATTAAAATAACCCAAAAGTGAGCTAACTTTTGAAGTTTTTGGATTGAAAAATGCATGGAATGCTAAAATGCTGTTGATTTTTTTGGTTTATGTGAACAGTGGAAAGCCCAAGCCCTCCTGGATTAAAAAGGCTATTTCAAATAACTTAATGAAAAGTTTACTTAACAAGGCTTTGGAGGAATCTAGGGATTTGGGTAGGGAGTTGGAAAAGAAACAATTGGAAGCCCCAATTGAATCCTTGTCTAGAGTTACAATTGAGGAACAAAAGGTTTCTTCACAACCGCAAAAATATTTTCTGTCACAACTTGAATTGAATAAAGGTGGTGGGGCACATTTCATAATTCATTTGACTGAATAGGGTGTATCAAAGTTAGTAAACCCTCCATTAGAAACCCGCCATTTTTTTTGACCAAACCCACCATTTTTAATGGCAGGTTTCTGAAATTCACATACCTCCTAACCGGTGTATTTCAAAATGGCGGGTTTCATGAAAATGGCGGATTTTAATCATCAAACCCGCCATTAAACCTGCCATTTATGCATCATCATCCATCCACCATCCATCACATCCAAAACACCCATCCAAATTTGCAAATCCATACCAGTTGCATCTCCATTGCATAACACACATCTCATATCCATTGCTTCACCTCTCCATCTTTACACAAATCTCATCATCATCTCATCACCCCACATCACATCACCATCTTTCTCAACATTTCCAATAAAACTTCCCGCTAGCAAGTTGAAAATGCGAAAAAGCTGACTGAACTTTTTCTACTGTTTGACTCCCATTCAGACTCCTATTTGGAATCAACATGGTTGCCTTTGAATTCACTATTGGAAAAGCAATACATGTTTCAAAGAATACACACCCTCCACAACCCTATGTATGAAAGGCAAAAGTTTCATCCCATCCCCAACTTAAGCTTCCAGCAACTATTCCAAACTCTATTTCCTTCATTCATGAAACTTTTGGAGATGATTGAAGACCACCACATCTTCCAGGACAATTCTTGGAATCCTCAATGCAATCCAGCCCTCCAACTTTCTGTTGCTCTTTTTAGATTGGGATCAAATGGAAATGGAGCAGCAATCCATCAATTGAAAAATCCATCCTCAGTCAGTTATGGAAGCATTGACTTATACACCAAAAGAGTCATTATTGCTATCCTTTCTTTCCGTTTCTCAGTCCTTTCTTGTAAAACCAAAGAAGAAAGCAAGGAGATATCTCAAGTAATGAAGAACAAAGGCTTCCCTGGTGGCATTGGGTTTGTTGATGGAAACACCATCCCCTTGAGTCAAAAACCCAAGCTAGATGGCAACCACTATTTTGATTGCAAAAAAGGCAACTGATTCATTTCTTTTCCAATGACTTTGATAACACCTTTGATCACACCACTGACAAAATATGTTTCATCTTTTTGTTTAGATTATCCGTGGCCCTACAACTTCTTTTTGATAGCAACAAGAAGTTCATATCCCTTCATGCTGGCCTTCCAGGTTCTTGTCATGATTCATACGTGTTCAATTGGATGTGGATTGCCCAAAAACTAGAACACTACTTTGACCACAAGAAATACCTTCTGGCTGATTCAGCTTATGCTAGTGCGAAATATGTGGTTCCAGCATACCAGAATGTTTTATCTAAAAATCAAGGAAAAACAATTTTCAACTATCATCTTGCCCAATCACAAGTTTGGATTGAGCATGCCATAGGAGTATTGAAAGGAAGATGGGCCAGATTAAGGGCAATGCAAACCAGCTTCAAAAATCCAAAGACATGAAGATCCTCATCAACTGGATTATCACTTGTGTAATCCTTCACAATCCTTTGTCTGACATCAAAGATGAATGGAACAAAATATTTGAAGATGATATTCCTGACCCACCTCAAGTCATCCCTGTCTCATCTTCTCCCTCATCTTCTTCTATGAGAGAGCAAATTCTTCCTCTCACCCTTTCTCTCTTTGATGATTCATGTTTCATTTTTAAATAGATGAAAAATAACTTTATTGTAAGTTTTTTTTTTGGTTGTTTACCCAAGTTTCCAGGCTGAGTTGGTTTTTTTTTTCTTAGTGGACTTAGACAAAATCAAAAAACACCTCCACCTCATACCCCAATACATGCCAGCCCATCCACCTCTCCCCTCCACCTCACCGCTCCAACACTTCCACCTCACCCCACTCACACACCAGTCACCTTCCTTCCTCCTCCTCATCAAACCACCTCCTTCACCTCAGCAACCTAACCAACCTCACCAGCCTCATCAACACCACAAAGCTCCCCAAAATATACAGCATCCAACTCACCAACAGACTCAGTGAGTCCCCTTCCCTCTCTCTTTCCACTCAATATTGCTTACCTCTCCTTTGAACTACCCCCAGTTCTTCTGTTGCACCTATTGAAATAACTTAAGATGATTTTCTTTATTAACTGTTGAGCTACGCTACCAGTTAATGATAAACTCTCAATGATGATTTTCTTAGACTAAAATGTATGATAATTGCATGTTCAGAAAGGAGAAAAGATACAACAAAGTGGCATGTATTTATACTAAATATAGGTTGCCCAAGAATGGGTGTGAATGAGTCCTTTACTTCATCCTCTTCTTGAATAGCATTCTAAGAATGCGGGTTTTCCCTTCACCCTTCCTCTTACTTTTAATGTGTTTGGTATTTGTATTTTCGTGTTTTGATTTGAAATGTTCAAATAAGCGCTCATCTTTCTTTTCTTTACCTTGATTAAATTTCTGTTTTTCATTTCTTTGTTCTGTTTGGTGATGGTAGCGCTTTTGGTTAATGAAGTTATTGTTTTTAACTTACTCGCAAGTTCTTCTGCATTCTTGTCTATAAGCTTTTGAGCTTTCTCTCTTGAGAAATCTCTGAGTGCATTTGTTGCTGTATCATGATTATCCTTTTTCGGATTGTAGTTTATTAACGCTGCGGGCGCATCAACTGTTTTCACTGGTCCACTGTCAGTTGCTGCAACCACATGCACTTTGGCAGATTCTAGTGCTTCAGATGGGTTCTGCGACGCCCGTGGCTCTGGTAATTTCTCTTGAGTTTCTATGCCTGTCACCACTCTGTTACATATTGATTGATTTGAGTGTACCATAGACAGATGAGCTGATAATTTCCTTCCAACACACCCCCTTACACTTGGATCAATCAGGTTTTTTGGTACCAGTCCAATCATGGTTAGAAATTTTGAGTGCTTTGCTCGATCCAAAGCTTTGGTGAAAATATCTGAAATCATCTTGTCGGTCGGTACGTATTCCAATTTTATTTCTCTATTATTTACTAGATCCTTAACAAAATCATAATGAACCATGACGTGTTTTGTCCTTGCATGGTACACCGGATTCTTTGATAGCTGAATTGCACTCTGTTTGTCTGATTTTAGGATTGTCTTATCTGCAACAATTCCAAAGACATCAACTGTTCATTTCCTCAACCAGCATGCCTCCTGTGCGGCTGAGAGGTAGGCCCTATATTCTGCTTCTGCCGACAAAATGCTTACTCCTCCTAACTTCTTGCTTCTCCACAATACTAATCCTCTCCCCATATGAAAACAGTAACCATTAGTTGATAGGCTCTTTTTGTCTTCCGCGTAACTTGAGTCGATGTATCTGATCAGGCTCATTATATTGTTTGGCCTATAGATAATCCCAAAGTCTGCAGTTTCTTTTAAATACCGCAAAACTTGTTTGAAAGCTGCCCAATGTTTGTCATTTGGGTTTTCCAAGAATTGAGAGAGTTTTCCTACTGCGTAAGTGATGTCCAGCCTAGTAAATTGAGACAGATAATTTAGCAATCCAATAGCTGATTGGTAATCTAAATTTCTTTCCTTAAATTCCTTAGCTTCTTCCTCTGTTGCCTTAACAAGTCAAATATTTGATTGCATTGGTGTACCTGTAGTCTTGCAGTCCTCAAGGCCATATTTGGTAAGTAGGTCTTTTACATAGTGTGTTTGATTCAAAAGCATGCTTCCATCTTCAAAATAATCTATCTTCATCCCTAGAATGTGTTGTGCTATGCCCAGGTCTTTAATCTTGAAATTTTTTGAAATTTGTTCTAGTACTTTATCCGTGTCCTCTCCTGCCAGTATTAAATCATCAACCCACGCAAACGCTAAACTTCATTTTTCTGATATGAATAAACAGGGATTGGCATTGCTGATTCAATATCCATTTGTAGTAAACCATAATTTTAATGTGTTATACCACCCCCTTGCCGCCTATTTTAATCCATACAAGCTCTTTTTCAGTTTTATGACATATTTTTTGGGGTTTTCAATAACTTTCCTGGCAACCTCCAGCGTTTAAGTTCCTTGTTTTGTCACAGCTAACCAATCTAAAAATCCCTTGGGTATGCTAATTTACACTGCTTTGTCTTCATTTAATTCAGATTTTAGATAGGCTGTAACAAAGTCTGACTGTCTTGGTTTGATCCCGACTTGTGTTGCATAATTTAAAATGTATCTCATTGTGCTGAGTATTCCCGTGGGTGAGAAAGTTTCTTCATAGTCTATGCCTTCTTTCTGTTTAAATCCTTGTGCAACACATCTTGCTTTATATCATTTTAACTTGCCCTCTGTGTCAAATTTTTCATTTAACACCCATCTGGTATTAATTACTGACTTGTTTTTGTCCCTATCTTCTAATTTCATAATTTCAAACACTCCATTCTCAATTATTGAATCTATTTCAATAAATATTGATTTTTTCCATTCAACCCATTCTAGATATTGTTTGGCTTTTTTATAACTATCTGGTACAATTTTGTTTTCCTTTACAAAGGTTTGGTAAGCCATTGCTTTGAGTACCGGATTGTCTGAGTTTTCTTCTTTGCTTAATTCCATTCTCAGATCACTTCTTTTTGCTAGCTTTGCTAGAAGGGCCGCCCAATTTCCATACCTTTTTGGTGGTATTCTGTTTCTCCCCCTTTTCCTGACGTTTGGTGTGTTTTTGATCTTCTCAATTAGTCTCAGAGAGTTATTTTCTATGTCCTCTGGTCTTTCTTCTTGGTTTGGTGCTGTGTTAATCACTTTGCTTATTTCACCCCCCTGATTAATACAGCTATTGTTTTTTCTTCCTTCTGGAGTTTGGTCTTCCACTATCCCATCAGCTGACTCTTCTTTGACTTCTACAAAGGTTTCAGGGTGATGGTTTGTTTCTTCAAGATTGCCTATTCCTATAGTATTGATTGGTTCTATTTCTAATTCACAGTCTCCGTCTCCATCTTCTTCTGTTACCCTGCTGGTTCCAGTCCCCTTACTGAAAACAACATCTTGTGATCTGATAACTTTGCCCTTGTCTGAGTCCCACACCCAATAAAAATGTATTTCTTCATCAAACCCAACTAACTTTCCTTTTTGGCACCTAGCATCTAAATTTCCTAGTTGTTCAAAATGGTGAATACTGTATAACAGTTCTGATCCAATTGGTCTAATACTCGCCAGTTTTGGCTTCTTACCCCACATCTTCTCATAGGGGCAGGTATTTTGGTTGCGGTTATACAAGAAGGACGCTGCCACTATCATTTCTGCCCACAAGTTCTTAGGTAGTCCAGATTCAATGATCAGAGTCCTATTTTTTCCACCAGTGTTTGCTTCATTCGTTCAGCCGTCCAATTGTTTTGGGGGGTGTTCCTTGTGGTAACTATGTGCGTGATTCCTTTCTGCGTAATTCACTCCTTCATATCCTGATTGACAAATTAACCTCCGCCATCACTAATTATTCTTTTCACTCTTTTTTCCAGCTGTGTTTCTATCAAGTTGACAACATTGAGCAAGGCTTTTTGTGACTGACTTTTAGCTTTTAAAATCTTGACCCACGTGTATCGGCTAGCCGTATTGACTATAGTCAAAAAAAATTTGGATCCTCCTAATGAGGTTGGTGTGGTTGGTCCTACCACATTGACTGACAATTCTTCTCCTGCAATATTTGTGCGCTCTTGTTCCTTTTGGAAAGGTCTTCTGGTGAGTTTTCCCATCTTGCATGCTTCACAGTCAACACCATCTCCTTGATGGCCCCTTGCTTGGTGTTCTTCCATTGTAAGGTTACACCTGAACTTTTTCCTCTCTAGGCTTAAAAATGGTAGTTTATCTTTAACTTTCCCTTTTATTAGAACTTCCCCATCCTTCTTAACTTGGAACTCTTTGTTTGTAACTTTCAATATTTGTGCTCCTCCCTCCCACAGAGATGTCTGTGAGACTAAGCAGTACAGCAACGCCGGGACGTGGTATGCATTACGGAAGACTACAGTAGTATTATCTGAGTACAATGTAACATCCCCTTTTCCTACTATATCCACGCTAAGCCCTACCTCTCCAATACCTACCTTCCCTTCTATTTCTTGATAATTTTCAAAATTGGTCTTGTTCACAAACATGTGATTGGATGCGCTGGAGTCCAATAAGATTGAATTACTGTTTTCAATGGCTGCTGTGTTTCCAATGACTGTTCCCGTCATAGCGCAAATTACGTTCCCTTCGTATGGTTTAGTTTCCAAGTCACCAAGGTTGCCCAATATCTCCAATTCAGTTAGGATTGCACTATATTGCTCTGGGTTTTGAGCATTTCTGTCTTCATCCATTGGTTTGTAGAACTCAACAGACTTGTCAGCTGGGTTGAAGTTAATGACTTTGTTGATGTAGCTGATGTCATCCATCAAACCCTTGTGCTGGTCCTAAATTTGAACGTTACTCATGAACGCGACAGATCTGGTTTCTTTCTTGGCTTCTCCAACGTTGGCCCTGGGTGGAGCGAACTTATAATTGGTCCAGTCTTTCCGGCATTGTTTAGCTGCATGACCCTCAATGCCACAATTGTAGCATTTCATCTGTTTCCTTGGTGCTTGGCCCATCATGGCGACATTATCGGACTTCTTGACTTTGAACTGCAAGTGGTCTCTTTCTATTTTACTTATGACATCTTCAATTGTTAATGCTGATCCATCTGAGATCATTATCCTAACCAGCAATTCAAATTCTTTCGGTAACTTCTTTAGGATAAGTAACGCGAGCACTTGTTCCTTAATGTCTAGACCCGTGGTTCAAATCTTGCTGATATTTCCTCTGGCCATCTTAACAAATTCTTTAGTTTCCTTGAACTTGAGATCAATGAATTCTCCAAGGGCGATCATCTGATGGTGATATTTGTTTCCAGCTTATTTCTTTTTGAAAAGCTCCCATACTGCCAAGCCGTCCCCTTCTTTATCTGGGCCTAATTTGCTATTAACTATTGCTATATGCTCTTTGTCTAGGTGCTTCATAATCAACACATATATTTTTAGGTTCTTTGCTGTAATTTCGTCTGTACATTCCTGTTTAATTAACGCCATAAGTCCTAAACAGTATAACTTGGCGCGGATCATGGTTTCCCAGGTCGGGTAGTTCTTGCTATTGAGTCTGTATTGCTTTGAATCTGTTTTATTCTCCATGTTTGTTTTGTTTTAGGTGGTTTTATATTTTTGAGAAAAAAACCGGAGATGATAAGTGATTTTTATAACTCTGGTGATGTGTTTGTTTTTTGGTACTGATAATGTATTGAAATAACTTGAGATGATTTTCTTTATTAACTGTTGAGCTACGCCACCAGTTAATGATAAACTCTGATTCATGATTTTCTTAGAATAAAATGTATGATAATTGCTTGTTCAGAAAGGAGAAAAGATACAACAAAGTGGCATGTATTTATAATACATATAGGTTGCCCAAGAATGGGTGTGAATGAGTCCTTTACATCCTCCTCTTCTTTCATAGCTTTCTAAGAATGCGGGTTTTCCCTTCACCCTTCCTCTTACTTTTAATGTCTTTGGTATTGGTCTTTTTGTGCGTTTATTTGAAATGTTCAAATAAGCGCTCATCTTTTTTTTCTTTACCTTGATTAACTTTCCGTTTTTCATTTCTTTTTTCTGTTTGGTGATGGTAGCGCTTTTGGTTAATGAAGTTATTGTTTTTAACTTACTCACAAGTTCTTCTGCATTCTTGTCTATAAGCTTTTGAGCTTTCTTGCTTTAGAAATCCCTGAGTGCATTTGTTGCTGTATCATGATTATCCTTTTTCAGATTGTAGGTTATTAATGCTGCGGGCGCATTGACTGTTTTCACTGGTCCACTGTCAGTTGCTGCAACTGCATGCACTTTGGCAGATTCTAGTGCTTCAGATGGGTTCTGCGACGCCCGCGGCTCTGGTAATTTCTCTTGTGTTTCCATGCCTGTCACCACCCTGTTACATATTTATTGATTTGAGTGTACCTTAGACAGGTTAGCTGATAATTCCCTTCCAACAGCACCCCCCTCCTCATCTGGTAAGACCCTCCCTTCTCTTTCTCCCCCCTTCCTCCTCCTCCTCCTGCCTCGCTTGACCAACCCCCACCAATCAATTAGGAATTTATCACCTTGACTGATGGTTATTGAATTTCAACCAGGAAGACTAAAACATGAAGAAGCTCAATGAGAATTTTACAACCATAAAAACAGCCAGACACAAACAGAAGAACAAGAATACTAACACCGTGATAAGATTTTCCAGGTAGAGGTGCCTATGGCATTGAGAGGAGGCAAGGAGACAACATGACAAAGCTGTAAAGTGAAGTGGAGATCATAGATTTGTTGGCATTCCTATGATTTTAAGTGAGGATTGATCTCACCAGTTAGAGAGGTAGGGGCTTGAAGTATGGTTGATGAAATTGTCAATTGTCTTGATTTGTGCTTGAATTTGAAGATGTCGTTTAAGAGATTGAGATTGAGGAGACTGAAAGAGACTGAGAGAATAAAAGTTGAAAAGAAATTGAGAAAGGTAGGAAAAGATTGGAAGAATGACAAAAAACCCTTGACCACGAGTTCCAAGCAGTACAACCAGCATCCAACAACAAGACTCTAAGTTGGCATCACTACCGTGTTCTCCCTTTGGAGCATTCACAGCGTTGAGCAAGCTTGCGGGAATCTTCAAGGTTCTGATTGAGTGAGACCTGTCACTCAGCAGTCATGTTTCATCATGACCATTACTCTCTACACACCCCTTAACTGGAGATCAAACCCTAAATATCATGTCAGAGAGCTTCTGCAGTTGTTCTAGACTGACCCCCTTAGTTAAGGGATCAGCCAACATCTTACCAGTTTCAATCAGATGGATGGTCAAAGATCCTTCTTTTATTTCTTCTCAAAGTCCCTTCATCTTGAGGTCCATGTGTCTGGTTTTAGCATTTGATCCAAACTTCTTCAGTTTATTGTCTAGGCCTTTGTTGTTGATGAAGTCTTTTGAAAATGAGAGTTTTTTTTGGAAGATTTCTCCCAGCAAGTGACGGAGCCATTTGCCCTCAAGATATGAGTCAAGTAGAGGATCCAGTTTGGCTTCAGTGGAGGAATAGGTAATTTTCCTTTGTTTGTAACTACTCCAGGAGAGAGGGGAACCAAACGATAGGCAGAGGTAGCCTGGCTGTGACTTGCGGCTGGTTGGATCTTCACCCCAGGAGGCATCACTATAACATTCAATCAGGCCCTTCAATTAATCATAGACAAGAGTGAGTTTCTTCTCTTTGGTGTGATTGAGTTATTTCCACATTTGTCTGAGTTCCTTCCAATGATCAGACCTGGTTTATTTTGGAAACAGGCTAAACTGGAGACCAAGTAACTGAGATCTGGGCAAGTTCTATTTGCCATGTAGTTGAGAAGTCCTATTGCAGACTTATAGTTGATTTTTAGCTCTTTGAACTTTTCAAGGTTTTCATCCAAGGCTTTGCTGAGTTGGAGATGGGGAGTCAGCGGCCTAGAGAATGGCCTTGATTCCAGAAATCTGAGTTCTTCTCAGCCATGGTTGATTTTTTTGGGTTGGCTTAACAAAATACTGTTTTCCGTTCTTTCAAATTTCATACCTGGGATGGTATCATGTTCATGAGCTTGAGAATTTTTGAATCAAGCATTGAATTTGTTGTTGAAGTTGTTACCGTCGCCCACAAGAATTAGGTTGTAAACATGAAAGAAGAGAAAATACTTGCTTTTGTCACTTCTGTACAGGAAGGGGTCACTGTCCAACTCCTTGAAGCCAACCAACTTGATCCATTCTGTGAGGGTCCCATACCAATTTTTTGGAGATTGTTTGAGAACGTAAAAGCTTTTTTTGAGTCTCAAGTACTGACACTTACGTTGACATCCTTGCAGTGTTTTGATGATTACTTCTTCTTCTAGTAGCGCATGTAGAAAGGCAGCCTTTACATCATACTGCCGGATATTGAGGTTGTTTTTCAAGGCACATAGAAAAATAGCCCTTAACAAGGCAATTTTTCTGGTTGGAGCAAATGTTTTGTCAAAGTCTAAGCCATGAACTTGGTTGAAACCCTTGACACAAATTTGAGCCTAGTGAATGATCATGTTTTTTTGAGCATTGTCTTTGATCTTGAATATCCATGTTGTGTCCAACGGATTCAGAGGAGTATCCCCTTCATAGTCTTCCCAGACTTCAAGTAGCTCACATTGATCAATTTCTTTCTTGATTGCCCCCCCACTTGAAGCTGTCAGCACATCTACTTGCTTGATCAAAGTTTTTAGGCTTGTAGTAGTGGTGAAACCCATATTGTTGAGGGTTTTTTATTGTAGATTGGTCACGGAGAGCTTGTCTTGGTGGTTCTTCTACCATAGCAGGGTTTGGCGCTCTTGCTTTGGTGTTTGCTACAATGGGTTGGGCAGGATCCAAAGACAAATCACTTCCTGAGCTCAAGTCCGTTTCAGAACTTGATGATTCTTCATCTGATGCGGCCACCTCTGCTGGCGGATCACAATAATTCATCCAATTGGTGTTATTTTCTTTTGTTGCCGTTGTGGATGTTTTAGTTTCATCTAAAATACTGAAATTGAGATCCAAGGTAGAATTTATTCCCAGCTGGTCTACCGACTGCTTCAGGAATCAAACATGTTTAGATTGAATGATCTGTCCATTTGCCATGAGAATCCTGTATGAGAGAAACTCAAGTTGTAAACTACAAGTTTTCCTTCTTGCCCTTTAGGATTGAATTTAGCTCCTTTCACTTTCTTTTGATTCAAAACAATGGTTTTGATACCAATGGGTTGAAGGTAATTGGAGAGAAGCTTGTTTTGTTTTATTAGTTCCCAAGGAGATTGATCCAGGCCTTCTTTTGGAATTTGATTGAGGCTTAGGCAGCATGATTTAAGCACTTCTGACCAGTACTTCCAAGGTAGCTTTTATGAGCTTAATGAGGACCTCACACTTTTGACTATGGTTTGATTAGCTCTTTTGGCTCTGCCTTATGCTCAGGATGATACGGTTCAGTAATCAGATGATTGAAAAATCTCTCCTTGAGGTATTTGGTTAACTTCTTGTTTACAAACTTGGTACCACCATCCAAACACACTGTTGACGGATAGTATCCACAGATGTTCTTTTGTTTCTCTATCACTTCCATCAGTACTGGAGTTGTATTGTCCTTGCAAGTCAGTGGGATACCTGAGATGTAGCCAGAATAGTTGTCCACAACTGTCAGGATATATCTTTCAGGTAAATGAGATTCTTGTGTGATTGGACCGATGATGTCTAGATGAATCCGTTTGAACAGTTTGGCTGCTGAGGTGGAGATGGATTTGAAGGGAGATTTAGTGATCTTGCACAGGAGACAGTCTTTACACTCAAATTTCTCCTTGTCAGAGATACTGTATTGGGTGCCCTTCATTTTGGCTAAGAAACCAACAGAAGCATGACCATAGGAGAGATGAAGGTCTTTTAAAGATCTTGGGTCTTCTTGTTGCGTCCAATAGCACTTGTTGTTACGAGTCTTGCGCGGCTTATCCGGTGAAAAGAGACTGTTCACAATTGTACCTTGACATATCCTTGTCTCATTTCTTTTTAATTCAAAACTCCTGGCTTTGGCCTTCAAAGTGAAGCCCTGTTCAAGAAGCTTTCCTGGAATGATTAGGTTGACAACAATATCCAGAACATAAAAAAGTTGGAGAGAGTGACAGTCTGATTCTTCCATTCCAGTTTGACCGTTCCTAACCTGTGAATGGGCAGATTCGCCCTGGCCTTTCCGGTTGTTATGTGTTCTCCTGTGCAAGGTTCAAGAATGGTTAAGAATTGCTTATCATTGAATATGTGTGAGGTTGCTCTGCTGTCAATCAAGATGTTTTTCTCTGCTCCAACTTTTGATTCTCTCCACCTGGTCACGAATGCATGAAAGTGAGCAGTCTCCTGAGACTTCTTTTGCCTTTCCTTACACTTGCTAAGGTTTTACCTCCACCACTCGGGGGCCTTTTCCAGATGTAGATGGAAGCACTTGGATTCAGAATGATGTTTGTCTTGATTTGGATTATGGTACCCTTTGATGCATCTGCTTGAAATTATATTCTTGGTCTTGGTCCTCATGGTGGCTAAGGTGGTTTTGGAAGTACTTTGCAAAGTCCCTTTCTCAGAATTTTTGGCCTTGATCTTGTTTTTGATTGAAAGAGATGATTACACATGAACTCTACTGAGATCTGCTTGTTGGAGTGCATGAGCTGACGTTTGAGATCTTGAAGATTTGGTGGTAATTTGAACATTGTCAGATAAGCCAGGATGTTGTCCGGTAGTTCTATGCCAATGTTGATCATCTTTTTAATTGAAGTTTTGGTGTCCTTCAAAAAGTTAATGATTTTTTCTTATTTGAAACCAAGGTTCAGGAAGTTGTTGAAAATTCTTGCTCAATTAGACGCCTGGGAAGACAAAAAGCATTCCTTGATAGCACACCATATGTCCTTGGCTGAGTTGATGTTGGCTGCACTTATGACATTGTTGTGAGTGATGGAGTCAACCTTAGATATGAGAAGCAGCTGGATTTTGTCATTTTCCTGAGGTGAGAGATCTCCAGGATTGAATTGAGTGCCTCCAATACTCCTCTGAGTTTCAGTAAGGCCATCATCTTGTCCCTCCATATGCCGTAGTTCTCTTTGGTCAGGGTTGGGGTTTTTTCCAGAGCCGTTTTGAGAATAGCTTGTTGGAAAGAGTCCAACAAAAATCCAGAAGTGCTTGCCATAGTCCTGGTTCTTTCTGGCCAAGGGGAGCATTTGGCTTTTAACCATATTACTTTGACTGATATTTATTGAATTTCAACCAGCAAGACTAAAACATGAAGCAGCTCAATGAGAATTGTACAACTGTCAGCCTCCTGGATGCCAAGACCCTTGCTATCCTTTAGCTACCAGAGGTGATAGAGTAAATAATAAATATATTATTTAGTAAATGCAGAAAAAATCCGTAGAATACTTGGATTAAGCTTATTGCAAGTTTAAATGGTTTGGTTATTGTTAATTGTTTTGAATCAATATAAATAAATTGATTATTAAATATTTATAGAGGGGCCACAATTATATTGGGGATCTTTAACACCTCTCTTCAGGGATTTCAGTATGAAAACACGTAGTCCTGGTTACTTTGGGCTCTTTAGTTTAAAGAATATTTTACCCAAAAATAATATGTATATAAAATACACAATGGAGTGGTAGGGCCTTGTAGCCAAGCTACCACGATAGAGAAAGGATAATAAGACTCACTGGTATGTTATTAAATCCTTTGGGTATCTGTTTGAGACATGTACTGATGGGTTAAACCTGTATACTGGGGTTATAAGGTTGTTCAGCAGTTTTAGTTGATAAAAAGAGGTTTGAGGACGGATATTACTGATCAGACATTGCCATAAATCATTTACTTATCTCTTATAAGTATTTGATTACCTTGGCATGGCGTCTGGATATGAATATTACTGGGTCTCTGCCCATCAATATCCTCAACAGGGCTCTTTATTTATATCTTTTGGAGTCTCAATGTGGTCCTTCTGAGGGTTGTAGGTGCTCAAAGGGACGGACACTAAGGCTAGCAGGGTAACTAGAGGTAGCCTGTCATGTGTTCTTGGTGCTATAGCACGGGTAGCATCTAATTCCTCAGGGTATGGGAATTATTCTACCTTATAATGGACATTAGGACGTGTGAATAACACTAATCTGTCCTATTTATGTATTATTTAATTAATTATCCTTAGTAAATGTTCCCAGTAATTTAATAATTATATTAATAGACATTTCTACAGACATTTTGATGTCAGGTAAGTTCTCATTATGTATATAACTGGAGTAAAAGTCATAATATTGATTTTACTCTTTATTTTCGAGTTCCAGTTGATTTATTAAGATAATTAATTAAAAATATAAGTCATGTGAATTCATGTAATATTTTTACATCATTATTTTTCTTAGTATGTCACAAAGATATTGATGTATAGCAGTTCTCATACAAGTATATTGAAGTATTTTAATATATTTTTAGAAGTTGTCATTGTCTTATTTTCGACATTCTTGGTACTTTGCATTATATTAAGTAAAAATACGTGTAAGGATTATTTATCTATTTTTATATAATATTATGTATTTTTAGACAGTCTACTATCCACGGAAACATTTATTACATATGTAGAAAGTTCCTGTGTATGTTGTAGCCTGTTTACGCGGTACCTGAGCCTCTCAGGCCGCCTGTCACTCTTTCAGCCCGTAGTCCCGCGGCTGCATACTTGTCAGAGGCCCAGGGCTGCGTACACAACCTCGACGGTGTGACAAGGCTGTATCTCAGCCGCGCGCGGGTGCATTGGCTGCCACGGCTGCGTGCGGGAATTGTGACAAAACACATTTCCATCCGCAACTCCTAAAATATACACAAAACCTCAATTTTTACTGAATTTTAGGTGTGAAAACTATAAGTGACAATGTGTGTGAAATATTTAAATGGCCAAAAAGCTCAATAATGGAGCCGTAGTATTTTGGTTTTTCTTTCCTTAATAATTTAAAAATATAAGGAGTTGGATTTCAAGGGTGAGGTCAGTGAGTGACCCTACCTAGTTTTGGGTGGAGAATCCATTTCTGTAATAATATTTATGGTTTCCCCACTCCATCTTAGGTTAATTGTATTATTATTATTTTTATGTTATTTTTGTTACTTTTGCAGCTTGCTCTGCAATAGTAGCAAGCTGACATTCCCCCACTCCAAGATATGGCCATATCTGAAAAAAAATATGGAGGAAGTTGGGAGAAAAAATTAGCTGCATATGTGCTTCAGTTCCTTTTGCTGGCTCTGTAGTTTCTGAGATGTATTGGTCCATCAGGTATATTATTTTCTGGTAACCATTCATCTTTGTCTGCAGATTCTCCTTTGTATCTTACTAAGTATAGTCTGATATCTTTTCCTTGTACCCTCTCTTTCTCATCTCTCAATATCCTGCTGAATTTCCCTTTTTCTTTTACAGGGTCAGGTTCTATTGGGATTATTGCTTGAGGGAGGTTGCTGCCTTCTCTTGGTTTAAAGTGTTTTACTAGGCTAACAGGAAATACCGGATGTTTTCTTGATAATTCTTCACTCAAGATTACTTCCACAGCATTTTTGCCATGCATCTTCTTGATAACAAATGGTCCAACAAAGGCTGGTTTCAGTTTTCTGTTGCCTGCCAGGTTGTTGAAATTAGTTGTAGATATCAAGATCTGGTCTCCTATCTTAAAGTCAGGTTCTTTATGGGATTTGTCCCATCTTTGTTTGTTGTATTCAACAGCTTCTTCCACAAATTTCTGAGCATGATTATTTTCCACATCTATCATCTTCTTAAAGTCAAGAGATGTTGTATGAATGGTGGCTAAGTTATAGTTCACATTATTCCTAGGGAGTTTTGGAATCCATCCTCTTTCTAGCATGTAAGGAGCTTCTTTGGTAGTAGAATGTTTACTGCTGTTATAAGCCATTTCTAGGGCTGGGAGTAGGCTTACCCAATCATGGCAATAACCATCTGAGTTTTTTTATTCTAGAACAAAGATACAGAACCTCCTTAGCATATCTTCTAGGGTCTGTATCATCCTTTCAGCTAATCTGTCAGTTTGGGGATGGTATGCTGTAGAAAATGCTAGAGTAGTACTCGGTATATCATGTAGATTCCTCCAAAATTCAGATGTGAATTTGGGGTCTCTGTCACTGATTATAATCTTGGGTATACCCACATCAGCTATAATCCTATTCCAGAATAGTAAGGCTACATCCATAGCACTATCCTCCTTGTGGTTAGGTAAGAATTTTGCCTTTTTGGAATATCTGTCAACTATAACTAGGACAGAGTTATAAGAATGAGTACCTCCAGGGGGGAGGCCGGTGACAAAATCCATATTGATAATTTCACACCTGGTTGTTGGTTCAGATATCTTCTGTAAGAGTCCAAAACTTTTTCCATTAGTTTTATTAGATTTCTGGCAGGTTTCACAGCTAGTAACATATTCTGTAGTGACTTCTTTCCAGTCTATCCACCAGGCAGTTTGTTTCACTTTCTCTAAGGTTCTTTCTGTGGATAAATTTCCTGATGAACAATTATCATGGCATTCCTGGAGTATATGTTGTATATGCTCTTTGTTGCTTAGTAATAATACGCTGGAATGTTGGTGTCTATAGTAAAGGAGACCATCTCAAAAGGTAAACCTTCCTGCTTTATAGGGTTTAAGTAGTGAAGAAGGCAGGCTATTTATCAAATCTGCTTCTGGGGATTCACATTCCATAATATTAATCAGCAGCTTGATTTCAGGAGAGTAGCTATCTCTTACTAGGTTGAAGAAAGCAGTGTCTAATTCACATAAGTGGATCCCCATTATTGGAGCACTCAATGCAAAAAGATTGATGTTCAAGATAGGAAAGATATCTTGATCTTCAGGGTCATATGCTGGATTGTTAGAGTCATTAGGCAAAGCATTCCTACTTAGACTATTGGCATTCTGATGTTTAGCTCCAGCTTTATGCACTATAGTCATCTGTCCCCTATATTGTTGTATATCAATTTGCCACCTGAGCATATTTCTGCTGGGAGTTTTCATGTTCATAAGAGTTCTTACAGCATTGCAGTCCGTGATTACTTGAAAAGTGGTGCCTTCTAAGTAATAGTGTAGCTTCTCTAAAGCCCATACTAGTGCCAAACATTCCAACTGACTGGCCCCATATCTCTTCTTGGTATCTTTTATCTGTCTAGATATGAAGAGTATGGGTTTTTCTACTGGTTTTTCTTCTTCTATCTTTTCCTGATGTAAAGCAGCTCCTAGTCCTTCCATGCAAGCGTCAATGTATAGTTTGAATGTCTTAGAGTAATCTGGTTGGATAAGTAGAGGAGTAGAGGTCATAGCTATTTTTAATTCCTCATAGTTCTTTAGTCTCTCATGAGTCATTTCAAATAGTGTGTTGATGTTACATACTTCATACAGACTTTTAGTTAGCATAGCAAACTTTGGTATGTATTGTCTGTAATAACTGCAGAAACTGATGAAAGACAGTAATTCTGTCTTGTTTTTAGGCATAGGTCTATTCATGACAGCAGCTATCTTATTTTGATCAGCAGCTAGAGTTAGGCCAGAGAATATATGTCCTAAGGCTTTCAATTCTCCATAGCCAAAGTTGCATTTCTTCATGGAAACCTTTAGTCCTGCTCTGGAGATTGTCTGGAGTACCAATCTTACTTGGTTAATATTATTATCCCAGTCATCAGAATATATGATAACATCATCTATGTATACCATCATTCATCCTTGTATGATGTAAGTTCCTAGAACTGTATCCATTGTTCTCTGGAAGTGTGATGGAGCATTCTTTATACCAAAAGGCATCCTAAGATATTCATATATTCCCAAATGAATAATTATTGTCATAAAATTCCTCCTTTCAGGGCTTATTGGTATCTGGTGGAAACATTTAAGAATATCCATAGTAGTGATGTACTTAGCCTTGGACAAGTTATGCAGAGCATGATCAATCCGGGGTATAGGATAATAATCTGCTTGAGTGTAATTGTTGAGCATTCTGAAGTCTCCTACCATTCTTGAATTGTCATTATGCCAAGCTATGATTACAGGTGTGGTCACATCTACCTGCTCATTATGCCCTAATTTCCTTAATACTTGTAAGTCTATCAGTTCTTTGATATGTTCCTCAAGAGCTTTTCTAGACTTAGGACTAGACGGATAGGCTGGCCTTCTTAATTTAGGAGGATAAGGAGGCTTAATGGTCAATGTCAATACCATATCATGTCCTCTAATATCACCAATAGGATGATCTTGAGTACAAAAAGCATTCTGGTTATCAAAGCAGACTTTTAATATATCTTTTTTCTGTTCCCCAGAAAGTTTCATATTCAGAGCTGCTTGAGGGAAATATTCTTGGTCAAAGTCTTCTAAATGCTTCTGATAAGTAGAGGAGGGGAAGTTAGACTGAATGGTGCATATCTTAAACTTCTTATCCCAATTACCTCCTACTGTGAAGTATCTTCCTCTACTCTGGAACACGTCTATACCATATAGACATAAGGCATCATTACCCAGTATCAAGTAGTCACATAGTCTGTTGAGCAATACTACAAATTCCACTTGTATTCTCAAAGATCCTTTAGTGTGAGGTAGTATTATAGGAGAAGTCCATACTCCAATACAATTCATGGTAGAGTTGCAAGAGCTGAACTTGGCTTTTGGGACGGGTAAAAGGTGTTCTCTCCAATTGGGGCCCCATTTGTTTAAGAATTCAGCACGGACACATGAGAAAAAGGCTCCACTATCCAGTAATAACCTTATAGGTCTGTTTTTATACAACCCAGTTGCATAGCACGTTTGAACAGTGGTATAACCTTTCCCACTCATGGGTTTGACTGTTAATGGTTTGACATCCATAATATGTCTAGGAACTATAGTAGGATCCCATTGTTGGGGCAGGCTAGAATCCCCATGGATTTTATTGATCTCTGCAGAAGTACCTATATCTCCTTCTATAACATTAACAGGTTTGGTAAAGATCAATTCACATTCAGAAAGAGATCCTTCAGTATCAGCTATGTCTTCATAGTTCTGATTCTCTTCAACCTCCTGTTCTCCTTCCAATACTGCTATCTTCCTTTTTGGTAATGGACAGTCTTGTCTCATATGCCCCATCTTGTTACAATTCCAACAAGTTGCAGGCATCCTCTCTTTCTCCCTATTCTCATTAGGTTTCTTATTGTCAGAGGCATTTTTCAGAGGAGGTTTTTCTCTGGTTTTGTTGATAGTATAGTTCTCTTTGGGTCTGGAAGGGGCTTTCTTGTCCAACCCATTCATGTCTATTACTTCTTCTAGCACATTGATTAGAGTGGGCAAGTCCGCATCCATACTCATCCTAAATCTTACACTATGGTTAAGATTGCCAGGACACAGGTTGAGGATTCTTTCATTTACTTCCTCTTTATCAGCATCTGGATAGAAGCAATCCAATCTTTTCTTCTGTTCCAAGCACCATTTGTGAGGTTTGTCCTTGGAGGGGTCAAATGAGGAATTTTCGAAATTTTTCATCATTTTCCTTTTCCACATTCTAGAACCAAATTGTTCTTTGATCAGAAGTTTCCAAGAATTCCATGGTAAGGATCCTACTTCTTCTCTCTTACTGATAAGCCAGTCCAATTCTACTCCTTCAAATATTCTGGGTAGCCTGACTACAGCTATAGCTTCTGGTAGGTCATAAGAGTTAATGGTGTAATCAATAAATTTAATAAAATTTATATGATTGTATTCTCCTTCTCCAGAGAACTTGGGCCATTCAGGAATAGGGGGTAAAAGTTTGAGAGGTAACTCCTATGCATTCCTAATAAGGGTGGTGCATAAGGAGTAGTGTTTTGTCTGGGAGGCTTTGGTTCCTCTGTAGTACTTCCCAAGGGGTTGGTCAGACGGACTTTTAAGTCTCTAAGATGATTTTTGATTAAATTAAGTTGCAGGTCCACTTTGTTATTGAGCACATCCAATTTTTCACTAAGGGATAAAATAGAACTGTTAGTGGTGGTTGCCAATTCTTCTTTTAAGGGGTGGAAAGACATAATAAAATCTTCTTGGATTCCTGATAACATATTCTCAATTGTTTGAGTCTGTTTGATCCTACCTTGATTAATGGTCTCCAATAACTGTTCTGTGTGTTCTTTAATTTCTTCCATTCCTACCATCTTTGTTTGGTTATTAATCAATTTGGCTACTACTGAGGTTAATTTATCCATTTGGGTGTAAAGCCCGTCCAAATTTTCACAAACAATTTTGAAATTATGACGCATATCATTAAAAAAGGAAGTAATTACATCAGAGGTTTGTTTGGGATCAGAGTTAGAGGCTAATTGTTGTAAACCTTTTTCCACTTTTGAGCTAGGGATATTATCTGGTCCCAGTCTTTCTTTCCCTTTGGCTTGGGATGGGAAGAGGATCTATTATTTCCTGATCCTTTGCCTTTCAGTTGGACTAATTGATCCCAAGGATTCCACTTTTTTACGTAGGATTCTACCTATTTCCTTGGAATCATTTTCTGAAGAGCTATCTGGGTGGATTTTGCCTGGGAGATTATCTTTTTCATAGATACCATGTCCTCCTTGGCTTGGGCTTCTTTGAATTCTTCCCAATATTTCACGTGCTCTTTGACTAAGTCTTTGATCCTGGCCTCCTTGGCCAGATTCTGCTGGGGTGGCTGCAGGGAATCTTTTTGTAAAGGAGGGTGGCTTGATTCTGCTACTTTCTCTGGCTCTAGGTTGGGAGAGGGCAGAAGTGATTGGTGCTTCTCCTTTTCCATCAACATTTGATTCACGGGCTCTAGTCCCTTCATGGTTGTCCTTACTGGTGGTCTCACGGTTACTGAGAGCTGTTGGCAAAGATCCATAGGAGGAAATTCTTCCTGTGGCTCTTGTGTTACGTCTATTCATTTTCAGAATAATATGTTTATAAGTATTTTACAGAAAAAATACGTAAAAATAAGTTTTATTTCAAAACTCACTTAAATTGATGTTTAAAGGTACCAAGACCTTATTGGGGTTAAATTGATCCTTAGTAGGAAATCCTACGGGGTCTTGATGGGTTCCAATGAGGTCTTCACCTGCCCAATCAATATTTTCAGGGCGTCCAGAGATGTCTGGGACTTCCTGATCCAATAGATCAACTTCAGTGGTGGTTGTTTCTGGTACAGGAGGGTTCACTGATAAAAAATGTGTATTTTATTGGTTTAATATAACATATTAATATTATTTTCTTTAAAAATAATATGGTAGTGCAAGTTGTGAACTTTTATATTTCAAAAAGTAATTTATACAGTATTTTTTCCAAGCTTTATGTTTTTTTAATAGAGCCTGAAAGTTGATACGCCTTTCAAGATCTTCTTGTTCAAGGAGTTTATCTAAGTGTTTACGTGCAGAAGAGATATTAAGTTGCTCAGCTTGAGTTGAATCTTTCCAACCAGTAGGTTTATAATTTTTAATATATTTTTCTTTTCTTATTTTTGAAAGATTTAAATAATAGATTATTAATTCTGCATTGGTTTTTAAATCCACTGCAAAAGAATTTAATAATAAATCATGGTTATAAAGTCAGATAAATTTATCTTTGATTTTATTTTTTGTGAAAATGTCTGGTACAAGGTATTAAATATAATAAAATGGAATACTTCCCGGCCAGACCCCCAATTGTCAGCCTCCTGGATGCCAAGACCCTTGCTATCCTTTAGCTACCAGAGGTTATAGAGTAAATAATAAATATATTATTTAATAAATGCAGCAAAAATCAGTAGAATACTTGGATTAAGCTTATTTCAAGGTTAAATGGTCGGTTATTGTTTATTGTTTTGAATCAATATGAATAAATTGATTATTAAATATTTATAGAGGGGCCACAATTATATTGGGGATCTTTAACACCTCTCTTCAGGGATTTCAGTATGAAAACACGTAGTCCTGGTTACTTTGGGCTATTTAGTTTAAAGAATATTTTACCAAAAGATAATATGTATATAAAATACACAATGGAGTGGTAGGGCCTTGTAGCCAAGCTACCACGACAGAGAAAGGATAATAAGACTCACTGGTATGTTATTAAATCCTTTGGGTATCTGTTTGAGACGTGTACTGATGGGCTAAACCTGTATACTGGGTTTATAAGGTTGTTCAGCAGTTTTAGTTGATAAAAAGAGGTTTGAGGACGGATATTAATGATCAGAAATTGCCATAAATCATTTACTTATCTCTTATAAGTATTTGATTACCTTGGCAAGGCGTCTGGATATGAATATTACTGGGTCTCTGCCCATCAATATCCTCAACAGGGCTCTTTATTTATAGCTTTTGGAGTCTTAATATGGTCCTTCTGAGGGTTGTAGGTGCTCAAAGGGACGGACACTAAGGCTAGCAGGGTAACCAGAGGTAGCCTCACATGTGTTCTTGGTGCTATAGCACCGCTAGCATCTAATTCCTCAGGGTATGGGAATTATTCTACCTTATAATGGACATTAGGACGTGTGAATAACACTAATCTGTCCTATTTATGTATTATTTAATTAATTATCCTTAGTAAATGTTCCCAGTAATTTAATAATTATATTAATAGACATTTCTACGGAAATTTTGATGTCAGGTAAGTTCTCATTATGTATACAACTGGAGTAAAAGTCATAATATTGATCTTACTCTTTATTTTCGAGTTCCAGTTGATTTATTAAGATAATTACTTAAAAATATAAGTCATGTGAATTCATTTAATATTTTTACATCATTATTTTTCTCAGTATGTCACAAAGATATTGATGTATAGAAATTCTCATAAAAGCATATTAAAGTATTTTAATATATTTTTAGAAGTTGACATTGTCTTATTTTCGACATTCTTGGTCCTTTGCATTATATTAAGTAAAAAATAGGTGTAAGGATTATTTTTGTATTTTTATATAATATTATGTATTTCTAGACAGTCTACTATCCACGGGAACATTTATTACATATGTAGAAAGTTCCCATGTATGTTGTAGCCTGTTTACGGGGTACCTGAGCCTCTCAGGCCGCCTGTCACTCTGTCAGCCTGTAGTCCCGTGGCTGCGTACTTGTCAGAGGCCCAGGGCTGCGTACACGACCTCGACGGTGTGACAAGGCTGCATCTCAGCCGCGCGCGGGTGCATTGGCTGCCGCGGCTGCGTGCGGGAATTGTGACAAAACACATTTCCGTCTGTAACTCCTAAAATATACACAACACCTCAATTCTGACTGAATTTTAGGTGTGAAACCTATTCATGACAATGTGTGTGAAATATTTAAATGGCCAAAAAGCTCAATAATGGAGCCTTAGTATTTTGGTTTTTCTTTCCTTAATTATTTAAAAATATAAGGAGTTGGATTTCAAGGGTGGGGTCAGTGAGTGACCCTACCTAATTTTGGGTGGAGAATCCATTTCTGTAATAATATTTATGGTTTCCCTACTCCTTCTTAGGTTAATTGAATTATTATTATTTTTATGTTATTTTTGTTACTTTTGCAGCTTGCTCTGCAATAGTAGCAAGCTGACAACAACCATAACAAAAGCCAGACACAAACAGAAGAAAAAGAATACCAACACGGTGATGATGTTGTCCGGGTAGAGTTGGCTATGGCATTGAGAGGAGGCAAGGAGACAACGTGACAAAGCTGTACAGTGAAGTGAAGATCATAGAGTGGTTGGCATTCTGATGATTGTAAGTGCGGATTGATCTCACCAGTTAGAGAGGTAGGGGCTTGAGGGATGGTTGATGAGATTGTTGATTTTCTTGATTTGTGCTTGATTTTGAAGATGTTGTTTAAGAGCTTGAGATTGAGGAGACTCAAAGAGACTGAGAGAATGAAAGTTGAAAAGAGATTGAGAAAGGTAGGAAAAGATGGGAAGAATGACAAAAATCCCTCAACCAAAAGGTCCAAGCAGTACAACCAGCATCCAAAAACAAGACTCTAAGTTGGCATCACTACTGTGTTCTCCCTTTGCAGCATTCACAGTGTTGAGCAAGCTTGCCGGAATCTTTGGGTCTCTGATTGAGTGAGACCTGTCACTCAGTAGTCATTTTTCATCATGACCATTACTCTCTACAGAATTGATTGACCAATCAAATCCTGATCAATCTATTAATTGATTAGGTATCAATCAACCAATTGAATCTTGATTGATTTGGTTTCAATTGATTGATCAAAACCAAATTGATTGTTCAATTTATTTAGTTTTGATCAATTGATTGAAACCAAATTGATTGATTGATTGATCAAAACAAAATCAAATGACCTATAAATTCATAATTGATCAAGCAATCAATTTGCAATCAATCAAGCAATTGGTTTGCTTTTGATTGCTTGATCAAATTGCAATCAATTTTTTGATTGTTTTGCAATTGATCAAGCAATCAATTGCTAATGTCTCCTCCACTGTTTTTTGGAGTTTTCTTTGGTGCTGACCTCCCATGATTTCTTTTTTGTTTTTTTTTTCTTGTTAGGTGTCTCTGGACTGCACCCAAAGCAAACAGGGTTTTTTTGATTATTTCAGGTGTTCTTTTCCATGGAAGGTATGTTTTTTTTCAATTTTTTCATAACTTTTCTTGTCAGTGTGTTGCATGGGTCACTCATGCCAATTTTTGTGGGGGGGATTCAGCTTCCAGTTTCCCTGGGTTCAATTCCAGGTTGGGTTTTTTTTTTTATTCAATCATGTTTCACCAAGGATGTCTATTGGACTGATATTGTTTTTTTTTTTTTTGAAAACATTTGACTGCTTTTGGGGAACATCCTATTCTTCTCCCACCCCCTCAAAGTTTTACACAAACATTCAAATCTATTCTTGTTCCTCACCATAATCTAAGTATAGGATTAGGAGGGAACAAGATGGAAGAAGATGGCTTGAAAAACATACAGAGAGGTGGGAAGAGTAGAGCTGCTTGCCAAAAGAGGAATCAAATGAGAAAATCCAAGTTATGTTTGGAGCTTTCTGAGGAAGTTATCAATGAAAGGTGGTCTGGTCTGGTCAAAAACCATATCCTTTGGATCTGTAGCTTTCAATTGTTGCCAAAAAGAAAAAGAATAGTTGAAAAGCAACCCAGGAAGATTTTGAGCAAGCAAAACAAACAATCAAACGGTTCCATTTCTTCCACCGTGGAAAATTAATTGTCCTCAATTGATCTGAGTCATCAAGCGCTGGTTGCAATAATAAAATTTTTCCCATTGGAGAATCTTTCTGACCAAGTCAAGAAGGACATCAAATTTGTGAGAACTTTCCTTCACCAGTAAAAAAAATTTCTCAACCCAGTTGGTCCTTCAAGATCTTGGGGTGGAAAAATGTGGGCAGTTGGATGGCAAAAATTGATGCACCCTTCAGAGTTATTTGGACTTTATGTGAAGAAATTGTCCATTAAATCTTCTCCTCAAGAGTATGCTTTCCTCAACCTTAAGGCCAACAAAGTATCCCAAATTCCAGTACAAATTTTTTGCAATTTGGCCAAACTTTCCTTTAAAGAACACCATGATGCCATGAAGGACAACAACATCCCCTCTTTCTCTTTGTTAGAATTTGGTTCCAAGCCTAAACCTTTTGATTGCTCCCCAAAAATCACTTTCACCTCCAATTCCTTTTAAAACTCTCCTCATATTGAGAAAGGCAACATCTATGGCTACTCCTTTTTACTTGTGGTTCCAACCAAGAAATCAAATGGTTGAATTATTTAAAATACAGAAGAATATATTCAAGTATTGGATGGCAAATTTGTTTTTCCTGACCTTGGCTTTGGAATTGATTTCAAGCAAAAAGGTATAGTCAAAATGGTTTGGGCTGCTAATAAGTAAAATCACTGTAACTTTCCTGCTGTGGACACAGCAACCCATACCAGAATGGCCATGTTACTTCAAATTAATAAAACAACTAGAAACACTTGTAGGGACTTGAATAATGGCTAAATTTACCCTAGAAAAAGAAATATAAATAAAAACAAAAAAGATTTGTATGTTTTTAGGGTTAAGAATACTCTCAAACGTTGTAATCAATTTTTTTTTCTTTCACCCATGCAAATATATTTACAAGCCCTGAATTTGAGTTATCTTCTGTATTTCATCTACTGTTTTACTGCTACCAATGCAAGCCAAGGCTAATGATACCTCATTCTTTTTTTCAGTTGCAAGTTGTTCCCTCTCCTTTTCCAGTTGTGCTTGCTGTCAATCCTTCTTGTTTTCCTCTTTTTGAAACTCTAGCTCAGCCTGTTTCAACTTCCACTCATCATCCCATTTTTTTTGATGAGGCAAACTCTTGGCTTTCTGCTTTTGAACATCCATGGCCAGTTGACAACCCCAATTTTGCTTTTCAAAGTCAAGTTTGCTGGATTCAATTTGTGATTTGACTGTTTTTGCAAGGGAAAAGCAATGAGCATGGTTTTGAAAGCAAGGATATACAACCAATGGACTTACATGAATCTTGATTCTCCATGATTTCTTCAAAGCCTGAAAAACCAAAAGTGTTTCTCCTCTTTTGATGACTTTTGGGGTTGATATTGATGGAATTGGAGGCCTTTTGCTTACCTATGGCAGAGGAGGTTTGAGTCTGAAAGTTGTCACTGGTGTTCAAAGGCAGTGTGGGAGGCCCCATTGGCTTGAGGCTTTGGCCATTCTGGAATGGATGAGCCTGTTTTTTTACAATATAAATCAGTCAGGATTAAAAAGACAGAAGATAAAAGAGCTTGGTTCCTTACTTGAATGGATGTTGAGGGTAATGGAGACAAAGGAGTATCTTTTTCCGCAGCAGCAAGGTTGATGATATCTGCTAACCCAGGAAGAGAGCAATCCAAAGAAGAAGGGGAGGGATCCAAGGTATGGTTTGACACATCAATCAATGTGGAAGTAGATGTGATTGGAGCTGATTGCAATTGAATATACTCCTTGGCATCAGATGGGGGCCACTCTAAGGAGAAGGTTTCTTCAGGATCACCATTGCTAGGCTGATCATCCCCAGCAAAGTCCTCAGCATGGACTGAATTGGATTGTTGGGCATCAAAAGCAGCTAAAGGGGTGATGTTGGCCTTCTTTCCAAAGATTTCATCCATTTGAATATACAAAGGACAAATGAAGTCCAACTTATCAACCACAAAGTTCATTCCCTTGGCTTTGTCAGACTTGGTGATACCATAGCCAGTGGAGATTGACATGGACTGGGCATTTTTGGACTTGGCTTGATAATTCTTGAATTGCTCCCTCATCTGTTTGGATGACAGATCCAGCCTACATTTTTTTTTGTTCTTGAGTTCATTGGCCATGAAAAGAGAACCATTGACCTTAGAGGATGGAGGTTGGCCAACATGTGTCTCATTGTTGTATCCAAAGCAGGCATCATAGTTGGAGGTCATTTTGATCCAGTTGAATGGATGATGTGATGAGCTCTCTTGATCTGACTTGAGCCCTTGAAAGATGATGAGGGAGGATTTTTTGAGCCCTTGGAAGCTGATGGGGGAGGAGTTTTTGTTGTGGATTTCCTTGGCAATGTTTTCTTTGGTGTGTTGGACTTTTGTGTGGACTTGCAGGGGGAGGTTTTCTGAGGGGCCATTTGGAAAGAGAAAGGGCGATAAGGTGATGAGAGGGATAAAGTGACAAGCAAGATTAAGTTATGAGAGATATGAAGTGATGAGAGCAATAAAGTGACAAGAGCAATAAAACAATGATTGGATCCTTTGGATGAGGTTGGAGGTAGAGTGATGAGAGAAATGAAGCAATGAGAGCAATGAAGCAATGCAGCAATGAAGCAATGAGAGCAATGAAGCAATGAGAGCAATGAAGCAATGAGAGCAATCAAGTGGTGAGTGATCAAGTGATGAGGGTGATAAATTGATGAGAATGATGATGATATTGATAAAGTGATGAGAGTGGTGAATCTCATTATGATTAGACTGGAGGTAAAAAAGGTTGCAAGAAGGTTGGAGGTAGAATGAGGTGGGAAGCCAGGGGTGGATGACGTGGCAGGTGGCGGAAGCCTTTAAATACTTTATTTGAAAAAAACCCACTTATTTCATGTTAACTTTGACACGAATGATGTGAAATAAGTGGTTCTTTTGGTTTTTTAAGGCGGGTTTGAAATGGAAGATTTGGTTTGAAACCTGCCATTCAAAAATGGCAGTTTTGGTTAACTTTGATACACCCTAATTGGATTTGGCTTGACAAATAGTAATGTATATAAGGGGTGCCAGAACCGCTTGACCCTCCTCCTGTGAGAGATTTTGCTACTTGGAAAGACACAAAGATTTATTTTCAGAAATGGGCAGCCATGCATGGCTATGCATTGAGAACTTTTGAATCAAAGAGAGACAAATATGTAGATTTACCTTGTAACAGATTTGGAGTATCTGAAGGGCCTTGCCTTACCAAAATTCAAAGGCAAACTCACACTAGGAAGGTTGGGTTTCAATTCACGATCTTTGCAAGTAGGAAATTTGCAGATCCCTTGTGGCTTCTCTCCATTAGAAATGTCCTACACAATCATCAAACATCAGAAATTCCTTCAATGCATCCTCTACTGAGGAGAATATCAGGTCAAGCATTGAATTTACTTATGGAAGGAATTAAAGATGGGCTCAATAAAGTTTAAATGAAAAGGAAATTGAGCAAAATTGATGGTGGAGAATACATTGACAATAGAAAAATCTATAAAACTAAGCAAAAGGTAAAGCTTGCTGAACTGGAGGGGGAAAGTGTTATGGATTCTCTATTGGAAATGCTCCAGGAATCCCACTGGGTTTCCAGGTCCAAATTTAGTGGAGAGGTTCATTCAGAGGCCCTATTCTTGGCTTATCATGAGCTTATAAAACTAAGAAAAAAAAATCCGTCATATTGCATTGTTGGATTGTACTTGTAAAACAAATAGGTACAACATTTATCTGTTTCATGTTGTAAGAATGACTACCAACAAAAATACTTTTACAAAGGCTTTTTTTATAACAAAAGAAAATTATGAGTTTTAAAGTTGGGAGTTGAAGAAATTAAAGGAGTTGGCTAATGATCCCAAAAGGCTTCCAAAATTCTTAGTTATTAACCTTGAAAAAGCTCTTTTTTGTGCTATCAAACACAGTTTCCCTGAGTCATCCAGAAAGTTTTGTACTTGTCACTTATCTAAAAACATACAAGAAAACTGTAAAGTGTGGTTCAGTAATGAAAATGAAGGTTGGAAAATGTTTGTGAATCTTTGAGGCAAGTATGGGGCCTCTAAAGCCAAGGGGGAGGCAGAAGAAAATGATGCAGAACTCAGAGTAAGTCAATTTATTGACAATTGATCTCTGTTGTGATTGCTTACTTTGAAACTTGTATACAGTATTTCTTGAAAGACCATGAGGATGTCCTCAAGTATATGGAAAAGAATATTTTTCCTATCAAAGAGACACTTTTAATGGCTTGGAATTGTGTCTACCCACAATTTGTAAATAAAACTGTGTCTTGGGTAGAAGGGGCCTATTCCACTTTCAAAAGATTACCAGTGGGATCTTTGGGTAACATTTTGGATTTGTGAAAACAACTTGAATTAAATATTGAAATTCAAATCAAATCAATCCATGCAGCACTTAAAGACTCTCAAATAAAGTTGGGAAAAGGTCTGCCAACTGAACTGTTAACTTTGGATTACAAATTGTCAATTGAGGCAATTAAACTCTTTAAAGAACAATCTGAGAAGCTAAAGCTCAAGCACAATGGCAAGGTGTGCTCAAATTCATATTCAAAAAAAGGGCTTTCTGTGTTCCCACGTTTTAGGTGAATTACTAGCATCAAGAGGATTTGTTGTGCCTGAGGATTTTCATCCTCAGTGGCAGTTAGACTATGACCCTTCCAATGAAGTAAGTGGGATTTTTTGAAGGGTACCAATTATTGGATTGACGTCTTAATTATTGGATTTACAAATTGATAACTCTTTTTGTTTTCACAGTTTGAAGCAGATGCAGGGCTTGATGAATAAACTCAAATGTTGAAAAAGTATAATTAAATGTATAGGGAACAACCAAAGAAGTTAGGTTGGAGATTATAAGTTCAAAATTTGAGAATACGGCTTATTTGATTTCAAAGCTAAGTCTTGAGCCAAAGGTGTTAAGTTCAAGCTGCGGGTAACCAAAATTGAAATCCACCCATTGTGAGATTTCAAAATTCAAGCATTTCAAAAGATCAATTAAGAGGGCAGAAAGGGTTAAAAGGGGACAGAAGAGACCAAATACAGTAAGTAGCCTTTTATTTTGAGTGAGAAATGTTCATTTTTGAGGTTTAATGAACTGATGGGATAATGATTTCTGACATGCAAGGATGGCTCTTCATCTGAATCTCATAGTTCAGAGGATGAGACCAAAGAAACACTTAAAAGGGGATCAGAAAGGCCAAAGATAGTAATTCTTTGATTTTGAGAAATGTTCATTGTTATGGTTTAATGGACTAATGGGGTAATTATTTCTTTAGTGAAATAATGGCTCTTCATCTGAATTTCATAGCTCAGTGGAATAGACTGAAATTTAATTGGGCTCAGTGCCGTTGGAATAAGATTCCTTTCTGAAGGATGAAGCAGATGCAATGGAAGAGTCATACAGAAGCTCATCCTTGGTGAGTGGTGATTCCTTTAATGAGATTAAAATTTTGCCTAACTAACTTTTGATTTTAGCAAGTTAATTACCTCAATCAAATACCTGAGAGCTTACATAAGCTCTTGGGTGGGGTTTGGGATCCAGTTGGTGATGGAAATTTTGGATTTAGAGTCATTGCTAAATCACTTGGGTATGATGAGCTTGGATGTTTTCAAGTAAGAAAGGAAATGCTTGAAACATTGAGGTAAAATAAGATGTGCTATGCTAAGATCCTTGGTGGAATCAAAGACTTTGAAAAAATTGAAAAAAGACTTGATTTCAATGACATAAATGAAAAGATTCTTCTTCAAAATGGCTTTCAAAGCTTGAAATGGGTCAAATAATAGCATATACTTATTGAAGAACAATATTTTTCATTTAATTGGATTCATGCTGTACTTATACTCATATTAAAATGGGTGTAAAAGCAAAATCAGATCCTATGTTAATTTGCTTTGTTAACAATAAACATTGTGTCCAGCTTGTACTTAAGGGAAATGTTATTCCAATTCTGCCCATAGTTTCCAAACCACATTCCATGATTTCTAAAAAAGCAGCTTATTGGGTTTATCACCTCAAAGATAAAATTGGGTTGTATTCTAACTTATAGATTAATTTCTTCATTTGGATTTGGGTTCAGATGCTGATATTGTAATTCTATTAATATAAAGGGTTATCAAATTTGGAAAATAATTATGTTGAGTTTTTTTAGTTAAAATCATTGTGATGAGTGTTTTGAATGAGATTTTAATGGTAAGTCAGTTCAACTTGTGTCGGGCTGATCCCATCTCAAGCTAAAATTTTGTTAAACTTGCGTTGGGCTGATCACATCTCAAGCTTGACTTGTGTTAAGCTTGTGATGAAATCAGCTTAAGACAAGTTTAACTTGTTTTTTTTATGTTTTTACTTTAAGGCTGGTCCAAAGACTTGTATTTTTTGGCACTTTTACTTTAGGGGTAGTCAAAAAGGTGAAATTGTACTTTTTTGCCATTTTACTTTAGGGCTAGTTGAGTTGAACTTGTATTTTTTGGGAATTTTACTTGAGGGCTGGTCAAGGTGAACTTGTATTTTTTCAGGCGCTAGTCAAGTTGAACTTACTTGTATTTTTTCAGGCCTTTTCATTTTTGTTCCTTTTTTGGTACTCACATTTTTTCTTTTTTTTTTTCATTTACATACCCCCTAACTGGTGTATTTCAAAATGGCAGGTTTCATTAAAATGATGGATTTAAAACATCAAACCCGCCATTAAACCTGCCATTTATGCATCATCATCCGTCCACCATCCATCACATCTAAAACACACATCCACATCAGCAAATCCATACCAGATGGATCTCCATTGCATCACACACATCTCATCTCCATTGCTTCACATCTCTATCAATTTTCACATCTCCATTTTCACACAAATCCCATCATCATCTCATCACCCCACATTGGTTATTCAACCAAGAATCCTAGCCTTAATCACTCTGTTTTTTTTTGTTTTTTGTTTTTTCTTTTTTTTCTTAGACAAAACTGATCCAAAACCTCACCCCACCACACCACCCACCCACCAGTCCACTCTCCTCCTCAACCACCACCTCCTCCTGACCCACCACCTCACCTTCTCCTCACCCACCACCACCTCCTCACCCACCACCTTTGGCACTGGTAATCTCTCCTCTCTCTCCTCATCCTCCCCATCATCAAAAGCCAACCTGATCCTTCACCACCCCCCTCCTTGCTCACCCGCTGGCCCCACCTTGCTCCTAGCTTGCCCCCTCCTTGCCTGCTGGCGGCACCTTGGCCCCACTCCCTCCTTGCTTGGCCGCTGGTGCCACCTCTCATCATACTAAACCGTCCAATCCATCCGCTCATTGATCCCCCAACCCAAGCCTTGTTGGCCATCCTACAACTCAACCTCACCCCAGGAAACCGTAAATCAAACCTCAACGTGTATTGGCCATCCCATCTGTCATAACCATAGCTCAACTGGCTCAACTAACTTGTCAGAAACTACGCAATTCTATAACCCATCATCCACATCCTCCTGATTCAAATCCCCCCCTTTTTTTTAACTATAAATCCTTCTTGGCCTTGCTGACTCTTCCCTTCATCACTCTCTGTCTCACTTTTAGATATATTAAAATCCTTGATGCAATCTTCTGGATTCCTAGATACCCAACCTGATTGAATGCTAACCACTGACAATACGGCCTACCTGCTAACAAGTTTCCAACTCATCATCTCACCAAGACCATAACCACAACCGCTACTCCCACCACAATCAAGAACAAGATCACCACAACAATCAACAATAAAATTCCCTTGTCAAAACTCACTCAAGCAAATCGCCAAGATCATCCATCTACTTCATACCCAGCCTTCCAAGCTTGCCATGATCTTCCTCAATCAACTAATCCATCACCCAAGCCAATCAATTGATTATGGCTCAAAAATCTACAATTGTCAATCCCCAGCTTGATCATCTTCTTCTCCATGATATACCTTAACCCTAAATCCAGGAAACATGTCACCCAGAATGGATTCCTCTATGGTTTCATACCCTCATCTTTCCATGATGACCATCAATTGGATTCACAACCTAGTCATTCAGAGATCTATTGGGTTTGGATGATCATCCTCTATCATTCCTTGGGTGTCATCTTGGTCTCAATCTTGGTCCAAAACTCCAGCTCATTGAACAAACGCTTTTCAACATGTTTATCAATCATTTGTTGAGTCTCCTTCTTCTCCCTCTTTCCCCCTTTGTTTTTCATCCCAGTACTGTCTCCAATTTTGAGGGGTCCCCCTCAAATGAAAACATCTTGTGATGTGGTTTCAGTTTGGCTGTTGCTTCTTTGTCTCTATCCTCTCATCCCATTTAACTCTGCCTTTCCTCTTTGAGAAAATGCTGTCAACACACATTTTACCATCAAGCTGACGCACCCATTCTATGGGACCACGCTCCTCCCTGTTATCTTCTTCTGCTTCTTGTCAGTCTTGGAATGTTTATCATCATACTCCAATCAAACTTTATTAGGACTTCCCTTTTATCTTGGTACCCTCTTAGTCTTCCTTTTGATCAAAGCCTTCAATACTTTCTCTCTGAAACATCAAGATAGCCCCCGTAAAGTAAAATCATCATAGGATGCCAAAGGACGGGAATCATTTAATTCCCTTGAACATTCATCAGACAGTCTCTTTTTTTCTCCCTTTTTTTATTTTTTGAGCAGAGGCAGGCCTGATTCAATCTTGGGATTTTTTCCAGAAATACTACCAGGAATTAATTGTTACTAGAATTCTACAATCTCAATCTTGGGCACTTCAACTTGTCAACTGCAGCCCATCTCTCTATCAAAGCCCGTCATCAGATCCATCAATCTCACAACTGGACCCCAGCAAAACAAAACCTTGACTCTTATCTTCTTTTCTGATAGATGTTCTTTCTTGTTTCCTTCTCTCTCTCTCTCATCCTTCTTCAGAATTCTGTTGTGTAATAGCTGTTGACTGACACTTTCCCACTATCCACAATCTATGTTGATCAATTGTGCTTGGCTATTTCTCATCTATGTCTCCAGATTCATCCAGGCTGCTTCTTTCATCTTTTTCTCTCTCCCTTCACACAGGCTTGGGTGCACCACAAGATGGCCATCAAGCGTTGTGATGCTGCAGTGCATTGCTCAGGATGTGTTCATGTGGTGTGGATGTATGTATGGACATGAGTCTGTCCGTCAATCTTGACCGGTAAACTGCCCCAAGGATGCTTCCACTTCAAACTTGAGAGCCGTTGACAATTGGCTTGGTCTGAGACCCAAACCTCAGAGCTTTGGAAGCACTCACGTGCCATTGGCAACCCCCCATCCATGAGCAGCCATCCTTAGTCACCAATGGCCGAGAAAATGGTGGCCATTGCTGTTGTCTGGGATCTCTGGGCCTGCCCGGCCAACCCAACTCCCCCCCCCTCCCTTGTTCCTGGGCCCGGCCCACCTGGCCCCAGGCCCAACCCAAACCCAACCTGAAGGACCGGCCCGATTCCCTCACACCCTCATAAGGTTTTTTTTTTTTGCGTGCTGATGTGGTCTTTTTTTTTTTTTTGGTGATCACATTTCTGGTGAACTTGGGATCAAGTCCAGGTTTGGTTTCATTTTCTTGATCCAATCTTGTTTCACTGATGATTTTCATTTGACTGACTGTTTTTTTTTTGTTTTTTTTTTTCAATCCCTCAACCCCTATTGGTGAATGTCCAATTCTTCTCCCACCCGCCTCCAAATGTTGCACAAAAAATTGAATCCCATCTTGTTCCTCACCCCAATCAGAGTATATGGATGGGAGGGATCAAGATGGAAGGACATGGATTGACCAACATAATGAAAGGTGGGAAGAATAGGGCCTGTCACGAAAAGAGGTTTCAAATGAGGGATTTCAAAATATCTTTGGAGGTTTCTGAGGAAGTTATTAATGAAAAGGTGGTCTGGTCTGGTTGGAAACCGCTTCCTTTGTATCTGGACCCTTCAATTGTTTCCAAAACAAAAAAGAATAGTTGAAAACCCACCCTGGAATAGTTTGAAAAAGTAAAACAAACAATAAAATGGTTCCATTTCTTCCACAGTGGAAAAGTAATTTTCCTCAATAAATCTGATCACCAAGCCCTGGTTGAAATGATTGAATTTGTGCCCTTGGATAGTGGGGTTAAGAATAATCTCAAACGTTGTAATCAAAAATATTTTTTTTTCTTTCACCCATGCAAATATATTTACAAGCCCAGCATTCAAGTTATGCGCTGTATTCATCTACTGTTCTACTTCTACCAATGCAAGCCAAGGCTACTGATACCTTATCCTTTTTTTTGGTTGCAAGTTGTTCCCTCTCCTTTTCCACTTGTGCTTGCTGTTGATCCTTCTCCTTTTCCTGAATTTGAAACTCCAGCTCAGCCTGTTTCAACTTCCACTCAGCATCGCACTCTTGTTGATGAGCCAAAATCTTGGCTTTCTTCTTTTGAACATCCATAGCCAGTTAACAATCCCACCTTTGATTTTCAAAGTCAATCTTGATTTCATTGGCCATCAGGAGATAACCATTGACCTTATAAGATGGAGGTTGGCCAACACGTGTTTCATTATCCAATCCAAATCAGGCATCATAGTTGGAGGTAATTTTGAGCCAGTTGACCAGGATGATGTGATCAGCTATCTTGAGCTGACTTGAGCCCTTGGAAGCTGATGGGGGAGGATTGTTTGAGCCCTTGGAAGCTGATGGGGTAGGATTGTTTGAGACATTGAAAGCGGATGGGGGAGAATTTTTTGAGCCCTTGGAAGCTGATGGGGGAGGATTTTTTGAGCCCTTGGAAGCTGATGGGGGAGGATTTTTTGTTTTGGAGTTCCTTGGCAATGTTTGCTTTGGTGTGTTGTACTTTTGTTTGGACTTGTAGGGGGAGGTTTTCTGAGGGGCCATTTGGAAAGAGTAAGGGCAATAAGGTGATGAGAGGAATAAAGTGAAAAGCAAGATAAAGTGATTAGAGATATGAAGTGATGAGAGGGATAAAGTGACAAGAGAAATAAAACAATGATTGTATTCTTTGGATCAGGTTTGAGGTACAAGTTCTTGTTGGAGGTAGAGTTATGAGAGTGATGAAGCAATGATACCAATGAAGGGATGAGAGAAATATGCAATGAGAGCAATAAATTGGTGAGTGATCAATTGATGAGAGTGAGGATGAGAGTGATAAATTGATGAGAGTGGTGAATCTTTTTATGATGAGGCTGGAGGTAAAAAAATTTGCAATGAGGTCGGAGGTAGAAGGAGGTGGGAAGCCAGGGATGGATGAAGTGGACAGGTGGTGGAGGCCTTTAAATACTTTATTTGAAAAAACCCACTTATTTCTGGGTAACTGTGACACATTTGATGTGAAATAAGTTGGTTTTTTTTTGATTTTTAATTGCAGGTTTGAAACCCCCCATTTTTAATGGGGGCTTTGCTTAACTCTGATATGCCCTATTCATTTTTATCTATTTTTATTTTTTTATTCATATTTATTTCTTTTTATTTATTTTTATTGGAAAGCCATTTTTATATATTCTAATTTGTCTTTTATTTATTTAATATATATATATATATATGTAGATATATATTTTGAAAACAGTTAGTGAACGGCCAGCGGCCATTCACAATTCCAAATCAGGTTGTGAACCGCTGTTCATGACCAGGCCTGGTCGCAAGCAGCCGCTCATGACTGCAAGGGGTTGCAAGGGGCCTTTTTCAACCCAAATCACATTGCAAATTGCACCATGCAACCCCTCTTAGGTGGTTAATGGGGGTTGCAAGGTTGAAAATTTAACATTGGCCATAAATAATAAATAATTAATAAAATCATTTAACAACAAATAAATGCTAATAATGAACTATCAATCAGAACCAACCCCATAAGGATAATGAAATTCCTTGTTTTCAATCAATGGTATTACAGTCTCTTAGTTCTCATAAAGAGGTTCATCTTCTCAATTTAGTTTTGATCTTAACTTGAGTTGAATTTTTTTTTTCATTCTTTTGGGTTACACTTCATGTTTTAAACTTGGACCTATTCAAGCCAAAAAAAATGGTGTAAAAAAGATCCTTTTTGGTGTATGGACACAAGCAAGCCAAAAATATTAGACTTTCCACTCAAAATTCCAAAATTTATGTTCCATCATTGATTATCTGCAGTCACAATAGCTGCCACCACCAATTCTTTTTTTTTCAATTTTCCTTCATGATGTTCCTTCTCAAAATCCTGATAATTTTATTCATCAAGAGAAAATTTTTTTCTGTTAAAAATACTTTTGGTATTCCCTATTAAGATTTCATTATTTTTAGTTGTCAAAAATAAAAAGAATGAATTATTTGGTGTTTTTAGTTTTGGGGTTCTGGATACCAAGAAACTTTCTTTCCTTTAGCTTCCAGCAGGGATGAGGCAAAAATAAAAATTATATTCTTTGGTATTAATGAATAATAGTCCTTAAAAGGTTTCCAATAATTTTTGATGCTTCAATTTAAAGTGGTTGTTTTAATTATTTTTTTAGAAATGAAATCATGGTTAAGAGGGGCCATATTTTATACATACTGGGGGTATTTAACACCTTTACTTCAGGGGATCAATTTTGGATCTGGATCCCTGAGATTTTGGAACCTTATGATTTATAATATGGAGTATTAATCAGAAATGGTTTTGTATGGAAATGCTATGTTAGCAAACCAGCCAAGGAAAAGAGGAATCAAATTAATTTTTTAAGTAACTACTTGCTGGGTACTTGCATTAATTCACACTTGAGGAGTTTCCAAACTAAGAGGGGTTCTTAAAGACTTTTCTTAATTCAAATTTTTAAAAAGTTTTGCATTTATTTTAATATACTATCAGAAAATGGCAATAGATCACTTAAGTATCTATTATAAGTATTTGAATCAAATTATTTATGGTTCCTTGGATGATATCATTGAATTCTGGTTGGAAATAGGACCACAAGAGGAGTTTATAAATACCTTTTTGGGGTTGGGAGGAGCTTCATTTTGCACATAGAGAGGTAAGACTTTGTATTTTGAGGCTAGAAGGGTAATCCTGGTTGGATCAGTATGTTCCCTTTTTGATTTAGTCTGGTTTATCCTAGATCTTGAGCATCAGTGCATGGTTTTCAGCTCTAGATTTTTATTTGTGTTTACTTGGTAATATGATGCTTCTGCAGGTAAAATTTTAGTTTAGTGATTTTCCTTGTTCTAGATAATCTCAAGTTGGTGTTGAATTATTTCCTAGATTATTCTGATCATTTTATCATTATTTATTACTTGAATAGTTTATTCTTTTATATGTTCTGTTGTCATCAAAGATTTGGATTTTTCATTTTTGTGATAAAATTAAGTTATTTCATATTTATTTTTGACAGCCTGAACTTTGAGTTTTCTGGAATATTGTTTTGGATCATCTGCTATGAATTTATTAACTTATCACATATGCACTGTTGATAAAAATATGTTGTAGTAGTTAAGTGATTTGCCTATCTTCTTCTTTTGTGCAGCAAATCTTGTATGCACTTTTATCAGTCCTGCTGCATGCTGGGCTGATGTGTATTGAGGCCTGGAGATCTAATTTTCATGGGATTCTGATCATTCTATGCATGTTTTTTGGATATGCAGCATGAATTTTAAGCACCAAGGGGTGGAATTGCGTAGCCCTGCAGCTGCATGCAGTATTTTCCACAAAAACCATTTTTTCTCATCACTCTTAAACTATACATTATTTTTCAATTATGACTGTATTTTAGCTGTGAAACCTTTATTTGACAGAATTTGTGAAACATTTAATTGGCCAAAAAAATTAAAATGGTGAGGCTCTGACTTTTTGCTTTATCATTATTGTCTATAAAGTGCATCTGGGTGCCTTTCCAACTTCAACTTGGTGTGAGACCAACAGAAAATGGATTGGTTCCCAGAGGGCTTTCAATGGTAAAAGCTTGTCATCCAACCAAGCTCCCCTTGATGCCAATCAAAGCTGTTTTCACCAGACCAACCAGCCTCCCTACCAGAAAAGTTCAACTGTTGATTCTTTTGAAAAAAACCATTTACTTTATGGGTAAATGCAACCAGATTTGATTAACTCCAACGTAAAGTTAGCCTGGAGACAGACTTATTTTTCCAGCTATCAAGGTCACTTTGATTGGGGCCATGGTGACTTTGATTGGTGCCATGTTCACTTGACAAGAATCACCAATATCTTTAGATTCTGCTCAAACGGGCTTTACAAACCATAAAATTTTAATTAGGGTGTATCAGATTTCAAAAACCCATCATTAGAAACCATCCATTTTTAATGGCAGGCTTCATGCACATAAAACCTAACTGGTTTATCTCAAAATGATGGTTTTCAAACATGGAATATGCTATTTTCATCATAAAAACCACCTTCATCATCACCTCATCCTAGCACCTCAAAACACCCTCTCCATCCTCCTCCTCCTCCTTTCCCCCTGTTTATCATCAAACCATTGCTGCTTATCATCACAATGCCTCTAATTTGAACCCTACTTTCTCAACTCATATAATCCAGTGTTTCATCAATTGTCACAATAAAATTCAATCTAATTTCATCAATCTATTTTTGAAAATTAAACCAATCCTAGAAGATAGGAATAATATTAACACCCTAATAAATCCTGTTAATGCATTTGAATCTTCTCCCACAAGCATTTCTGGGTATATATTGAGGTGTGTGATAGTCCTGTGGAATATGCTATTAATTTCCTTGTGAGGATAGAACCAACCTGATAAATTTTGATTTTGATTGCTTGAAAATTGATGGCACTCAATCAGCTTCTGAATTGGGTTGATCAAATGAAAATGGCTTTAAATTATTGGTTATTCAAAAATTCTTGTAAGTCCTCTTTGCTAAAACCATCCCAAGTTGAAGACCTTTTTTTTTATTATCAGAAAGGAAGAAGAATATAGAGATACCACAAGAATGATGTCAGAAATGCACTTGATTTGATTGGAGATTGTGTGGAGATTGTGTTTTTTGGGGGCTTGAAATAAGTGGAAGAACTGAAAATAAGTTTCCAATCTCAGAAAAACTCAACTGAGTTTTTCATCAATTAATGGTTCTATGATTGTTTTGGGGGGTTGATGTGAGCAGGTTTGGGGTGTTTTTAGGTGCCTCTTGATTGGTTGGTGGTGGGTGGGATTGAGGAACCTTGTGAATTATTTACTTTTGCATTTGTTATTGGCTCAATTCAATTAAATTTTTATACCTTCAAATTTTTTGTGATTTCCAATTTTTAGAATTCTCAAAAATGATCTCAACCTTTATCAATAATTGATTATCAAACCAAGCCATCAATCTATCACTCAAACTTCATAGCTTGGATTATTCAATCCTATCTTATAATCATCACCCAATCAAACCTCAAGATTTGAATCCTATCATTGTTCATCAAATCCAAAAACAAGTCAATGGAAGACTTCAAAAACTTGCTCATCATTCCTCAATTTTTTATCCCACAAAGACCTCAATTCCTCACCTTCCATCACTGAAAACTCCTCACTTTGATCTTATTTTGTTGAACAGCTGTATCAATCAGCATCATTTGTCTCTTAGTTCATTTCTAAAAAAAAAAAAAAAAAAACTTGAAAGATTAAATTGGGAAGCTTGCTGCATCCCCTTAGAAAGGATCCCATTTAAGAAGCTCCCCATAATAATTTCAAAGTTTTGAGAGTACTTGGAACTGGTGTGAAAATCCCCCCATTTCCAACTGTCTCCCATTTCTGCTACTCTATTCTATTATTTGCATCAAAATTATTATATCATTTCATTTCAATCTTCAAGGCTCAATCTAGTTGAAGGGTTGCAAAGTGGATACTCATTTTTTTGAAGGAATGAGATTTTGGCTTGGACCTTATGATATGATTTTACGTTTTAGGAGAAAAAATCTGGTGATAAGAAAGGGTCAATGATAAATTCAAGTTGGAGGGTTTTATGATGGTTTGAGGCAGTTGAAATAGATCTAGAATGAAAGAGATCAGAATTGTTATTTCTGGTTTTCTTGGAACTCAAAGATTTTGAGATTGTGAACCTGAGATGACTTTGTAGACTACTGCAGTGTGAGGATGAGTGGGAAAAATGGATACAGACTGTTGAATTTGATCCAGAGGCATTTTTGAGAATTTTAAAGACGCTTTTAAAGATCCTGATCCTTGGAGGTCTCTTCCAACTTCTGGATGTGGGACAAGTGTGATCAAAATGAGCGGTCAATGAAGCAGTGGGGATCAATAAATTTTGAAATTAAGGATTCTGATTAGAAGGCATATACAATGTATGATAGGGGGCTAAGGCCAGAGTAGGGGATGAATGGTTTATTTGGTATATTTTCATCAAACCAGGTTGGGATGAGCTGAACATGATGATGGTTTAGTGTGTATCTGGGTTGAAAAAACAGTTTTCAGGAGTGGTGGACGTATGTACATCAAGGCTTGTGAGACCAAGGAAGTTATGATGTTCATGATCAAAGATTTTGCAGGATGGGTATGATGCTGTTGATCTTATAATTAGGGGCCCTGAGTGTTTGGATGGGATTTTCTGATACTTTGAGCTTTATTTGACTTATGTGGAGGTTAGCTAGCTAGACTGAGTGAAGGGGGGTTGGCATATGGATTTTTGTTTTCTTTTTTTTTGTTTGATTTCTGGGTGCAATTGAGGTTGTTGGAGGATGAGTAAATTTTTTTAGTCAATTAGTGGTGTTTTCCTGGGTCTTGAGATCCAAAGAATTGTTATGAGCCTGTTAAATTTCTGATTGTTGACTTTCAGACTTGGTTTTGGGGGATATTTTTCATCTTGATTACCATTTGTGGGATTGATGGGTGGCAGTTGCTTTTAGGTTGTGGGCACCATATATACTATACATGAAAGAAATCCACTTATTTTGGTTTAAATGTGAAACCTCTCTCTTGAAATAAGTGTTTTATTATGGCAATTTTCAAATGGTTTATTTTGGTTGAAACCTGCAATTTGAAAAAAATGCAGGTTTTCTAACTCTGATATGCCCTATTAAGGTGGTTATGGAGAGGGAATTCAAAGTTGGAGCTGCCAAGTGACCCATCTCATATTGGTTGGGAAATCCAAATATGCAATAATATTCTGTTTTCTTCCCACTCCTCAGCAGTTTTTTATTCATTTTTATATTTTTATTATTTCTATTACGTTGAAAAATGAATCTAGAATAATCAAGTTAAAATTTCAAATTTAAAATAAATGAATATATAAATTTTTCTCTTTTTAATCCATTCCTGCAAATTAAAAGTGTAAATCTTCATAAGTTTTTCTTATATTTGAAATAAATTAGGTATGAAGTTTTTCATATCATTTCCATAGAAAAGATAGAGGATAAGAAAAAACAGAACCTTCAAATTTTTCATTCCCTAAAAGAATTCTTGAGTCAATCTAGTCCCAGGGGATAGAGTCATAATAGAAATGAATTTTTTGTGTGAGATTCTCCAAGAAATTATCTCCCCCTTCCATGTTTTTGCCCATTGTAGATTACTCTATTTTTTCAATAATTTCATTCAGTTCTCAGTTTCATAGACTTAAGGATTCATCTGGTAGTTTCCCTGCTTATATGATTGGTCTGATCTTGTTTTTTAAGTGGGAAGAACTAATAAAATAAACAAATTGGAAACAATTTTCCCAAAACGGCTTGTTGTTTTCCTCAGCCTCATAAATCCTCAAAACTAATTTGAGATTTTATTTTTTGGGATGATTTTTTCATAGATATTAGATTTTAAATTTGGAATTCTTGGGGAGCTTTGAAAGAATTATGATCCAGGTTTTTCTACACAATAAACCTCTAGAAGACTCTTCCAATAAAATCCTGTATCTTGTTTTGAAGTAAAGATTCTGAAAAAGATTCCATAATTGGTTTTACAGTTTTATAAAATTTAAATTAATCTTTGACAAGATTCAAATGATATTTGAGGAAATTTCCCCATATCTGGTTTAAATTTCATTTTATCCTTTTTCAAATTCTTGTAATTATAATCAAGCCCATTTCTATTATAAATGGCTTCTTCTGGAGATTGCTTTTTGATTCTTGAAAGATGTGTATTATATCAACCAATCATCAATCATATGAATGAAAAAAGGAAATAATCAAAAATAAATGATTTTTTGGAAAAAAATAAATTATATCTTTCATTCAATTTGAGGGAGGAATGGAAGGATCAGATATCTAAAGAATTTTCATATAAATTATTGATGAAGCATATGAGGATATTAGATACTGAAAAGAAAAAATAGGTAATGATTTGGGATATCTTTTTGGATTTCTTTTCATCTGATTATTTAAATGAACATTTCAACACTCAGATCTAGAAATCATTATCAAAATAATCTTATTTCAATCATAAGGATTATTTTGGATTAAATATAAAAAATGCATGAATTTTTTTAATATTTCTTTCATCATTTTCTTGAGGTACACTCAGTAATTAATATGTGGCTAAAGGTTGAATGCAAGTATAATATTGTTGGTACAAAAATGAACTGTTTTATAATAAAATTATTATAAACAATAAAGAAATTTCAAAAACTTGAGAAAGTTAAGATAATTCTGGAAATGCAGGTTCAAATACAATCAAAAATTTTATTTCACTTGATCAAGATTTCTCTAGTTGAAGATATTTGCAGTCTATAGTTGAAGCTATCTCCATTCTTCAACCAATTTTTAGTTTTCATTGACTGTTCCCAATTTAAAGTAACTTTGAAGTGTAGCTTGTTTGAAGTTTGACCTGAGTTATGTTAGAGCTTAGCCTTAGATTGATCATATATTTGGCCTGAGATCCTTGATTGCAGTTTCTAGCAAGTGCCATCAGATTTTTGGGGTTGATAATCATATATATCCTCTTCATTGGCATATTTAAGAGATTTATGTGGATTTTGGGCCTTTGAATATTCCTGAATAGCTCGGGGAAAACTTTGAGATACTTAATTTTGGTTGTTTATACGATTTTGGAGATATTTTATGTTACATAATAGGAAAAGAATTTTTATATTATTCTTTGATATATTTTTTGATTTCTTGGAATTCATTGGAAGAATTCAAAGATAAATTCATGTATATTTTCATATTTAACTGTAATTTTATAATTATTCTTCAGGATCAAAGTGCACATCTGGGTATTTTTTGAAAAAGCTTTAAGACTTGATATTGGAGTTTTTTGGATAACAGGAAATATTTTAAGCCCTATTGATCAATCCTTTCCTATATGAATATCTCCCTTTCCTTAATTGATCATAATTCTAGTTTCATTTTTTATTTTCATCCATTTTTGATTGGTTTATTGAATTTTTTTTGGATTTATTGATTTATAAGAATGGTTACTTCTGGATAACTGTCAGGAAGTCTATTTTTATTAGAATTTTAAAATTTTATTGGGGGACCCTATTTTGCCTTGTCATTTTTATAGATATTTTAAATTCATTAATCCCAACTAAAACCTAATCAAGCATCTCTTATATTATCTATCAAACTGCACAAAAAAATTATTGAAATCAATAAAAATAACTATGATGTATTTTGTTAAGATTACTTGACCTGACTGCAGGACCGTGGTGCAGATACTCCAGATTCCTTTCATCTCCTGTCGTGTCTTGTTATAGATCCTGATTTTTGGGATTCTTCTTTTTGGTTCCTGCATTGGATTCTTGGAGGAAAATCCCTCCTTCCATCTCTTGAATCTTCCTCTCATTCTTTCTCTTTCATGTATTCCTCATTTTTTTATTATTTCTGTAATTTTAGACCACTTCCAAACCTCATCCCACCTTCTTGAAGGCCCTCAACATCTTCCTCAATTTAGATAACTCTCAAGCAGCAAAACATTTGACTGTCCTACCAATTGCCTGGTAACAACTCTAGTCCTTTGGGCCAACCTGAGTAACTCAACTCTGATCTCCAAAACTTCTTTTATCAGTCCTTTGTTTCTGTTCCTGTCTCTGACTGCCTTTTCATTCTTCTCTAAAAGTCTCCCTAGATAAACTTTTGGTCTTCCTTTCTTCCTTCTTCCTTCTCTCATTCCTATCTTGTCTGTGCTTGTCCTAATTCTTTTCATATATTCTGCTGGTTCTAGTCACTGGAATAAACTTCATCTTCTTATCACGTTTAAAAGCCAAAGGCCTCACAGAAATCAAGATGAATGAACCAGCAGGAGGGTGTGATTACTTCCACCAGGTATCTCTCAAAGCCTCAGTTGGGCAATACCCCCCCTAAATCAAGAAAAATATTCAATCTGGAGAGATAAAATTCTCATGCTATTTTATCTCAAAGATATCAAGGATGCCATAACTAGGAATTTTTGTCAATTGTTGACAAAAAAAGCTAGTGAAATTTGAGCCATTATCCTCTCAAAATTAGACAGCATCATGCACACCAATGTTGTCAACTCAACAAACATCTTGTTTTCAAAGCTACTCTGGGCAGAAATCACTTTCAGATTTTATTTGTCTGAAATGGCCAATCAAGCAAGAGTTTTCAATCATTTTCTACACTCTCCATATAATGAAAATGCCGTTGAGGGGTTTGTCACCAAAATGTGCAAGGCAATCACTCAAATGACTGACATTGGAATTGAACTATCCAAAGATATCTTGGCCTACCTCATTTTGTTCAAATTTCCACCTCCACTAGGAAATCTGAATCATCAAATCATGCACGTCAAGAAATTTGTGACTGTTGACATGGTTTTCAATAACCTCATTCAATAAAAAAACAAACAAAAAGCACAAATTAAGGTTGGAAAACCTACCCCAAATGTATCCCTAGTGACAACTAAGTCAAAATCAGAAAGAGGCAATAAGAAGACAGGGCTCAAATGCAAGGAAGGATACCATGACCCCAATACCCTCCATCCCAAATCCTCATGCTTCCATCTACATCCTGAGATTGCTCTGGCATGGTGGCTAGAGCAACAAAAAGAGTGGGAAAAAAATTAAGAAAAATCCAACTATTAACTACCATTCTCTACTCACTCTCTGGATCAATGCAAGAAACCATCCACATCTTCTTCTAGACTTGGGCGCCAACATCCACATATTTAAAAATCTGAAATTCTTTGTCTCCATCAAGCTAAAAGATGATCCTGAAGAAATCAAAACCAGGAAGCTAGATGCAACTCTCAAAATCTGAGGAAAAGGGATGGTGATACTCGAATGGAAAGACTCTGTTGTCACTCTTGAAGATTTTGTGTATGTACCAGACATTGTTTTCAACCTGATAAGTCCCGCGCTCCTGGAAAAAAAGGGCAACAGTTTCTCTCAGAAGAAGGATCAATTTTCAGTCTCAAGAGGCAGCCAGAAAATATTAAAGGGGCTAATCTGCAAAAATCTATTTGTCATCAAAAAAACCCAAACCACTGGAAAGAGTCAATCTTTCAACATCATGAGGCAAGACAAAACTCCTTCACTATCAGACATACACAAAATGTACAGCCATGCTTCCCTCTCTACCCTCAAACATATCATAAATAACTGTTTCTCCAAAAAAGAACTTAATAACTTTCAATGCAACAGTTGTGCAAAAAGCAAGATTACAAGAACTCCTTTTTCTGCAGTTTCTACCCCTTTAAGCAAACCATTATAAAGAATCCACCTTGACCTGGTTGGACCAATCACCCCTCAATCAAAGGAGGGCCATCACTACATTCTAAACCTTGTAGAAAACTTCTCTGGATACTTGGAATTCTTTCCTTTAACCTCCAAAGATGAAACCCCCAACACTATTATCAACATTCTTGAAACTGAACACAAGAGATTGAAGTACTATCCAACCAAGATCTTCTCAGAAAAAGGGACCAAATTCACTAACTCAATTCTAAGAGATTTTGCAAGGTCCAAGCACATTAAGCTCATGAATTCAGAACCCTACCATTCTCAACATAATTTCCAAGCAGAGAGAGCCAACAGGACCATCATATAATCTGCAAGAGCCACCTTTTCCTCCTCCAGACTAGCCAAAAACTACTGGCATGTTGTAACAAGGAGTTTCTGTTTTATGCTTAACCAAATTCCCAGGGAAGGTAACCACCTGTCCCCTTGGGAGCTCATGATTAAAAAAAAGCTCCCTGCTAACTATTTGAAAACCATAGGGTCTCCTGTTGTCTATCTGTTGATTCCAATTCAAAAAGGAAAAAAAATTGATGATAAGGGATTGGAAGGAATTCTAGTTGGGTTCAATCCTCCTTTTCACTCTTACCTGATACTCAGCTCATCTGGCTCCATCATTGAAACAAAACACATCCAGTTTCTCAAGTACCACTCCAACAACTTCCCTCTTCTTGAGTCACACGGTCTTGACATCTTCTCTTGACCCAACCTTTATTGAAATCTCCTCCCGCATCCTCCTCTGATCCTCCCTGTTCTTCTTCTCCACCACCATCTGTTCCTCAACCAAATCAAAGGCCAAAATGGGAAACTAGAAAGCCCCAACAGTATGGTTTTCATCACTACTATGAACCACCAACCTACCAAGCTGCACAAAAATGTTCTGAGTGGCCTAAGTGGCAAAAAGGGTCTGATCAAAAACTAGAATCAATTGAATCCCAACGAGTATGTGAAGAATACTATGGCTCACTGGACAACATTATAAATACCACCTGGGTCTTTAAAGTCAAAGAGAATTGCCACGTAAAACCGGAAAAATACAAGGCTTGACTATGTGTCCAAGGCTTTGATCAGGTGCTTGGTGTTGATTGTAATGAAACGTGGGCCCAAAACGGGAATCTGGGTTCTCTCCAAATAGCCCTGGTGTATTTTTTTCCAAAAAAAATTAATTTTACTCAATTTGATGTGAAGGGAGCCTTCCTCCATTCCCCGCTTGAAGAAACTGTCATTATAAGAACTCTGGAAGGATCAAATCCAAAATATCCCTTCCTCAAACTCAAAAAGTCATTATATGGAATCAAACAATCCCCTAAAAATTGGTACAAAACTCTAACCCACTGGATAAAATCACAAGGCTACCATGAATTGACCAGCAATCCATGATTATAACTCAATTGCCTGTCCAAAGAAATCATCCAACTCCATGTGGATGACCTGATCCATTTTGGGAATACCAACAGTCTCAAAACCCACTTCTTAAATTGCTTCAAGAACTCCTTGTGCCACTCTCCAAACATGATACTTGGACTGCTTATGGAAGTTGAAGGTGTCAAGATTCTTCTGAGCCAGCCAAATCACATAGAACATGGGCTTGATAAACTTGGAATATCCTCTTGCAAGGACATGAAGTCTCCATTGACTCAAAATCCACAACTCAAACTGGCGACAGACCCCAAATATGCTGAATTCTCACAACTGAACATCAATTACCAATATGCAGTTGGCCTTCTCAACCACATATCTCAATTTACCCCACCCAAAATTGCCTTTGCAGTCTCCAGCCTGGCCAGGTGCAACGCCAAACTAGGAATGACCGGCTGGAGGGAAGTCTGGAAGGTCTGGAAATACCTCAAAACTACAAGGGCCTTGAAACTTTTTATCAAATACAACCCAGAGCAAGAATTTGTCTCTTGTTTCAGCAACACTACTTGTGGCAACTATCCAGTTTTTTGTAAGTCTCAAACTGGATACATCATCTTTCAATACGGCTGTCCAATTGTGTGGAATTCTTCAAGACAAAGAAATATTACCTACTCTTCCATGGAATCAGAGCTGAATGCACTTCTCAACATTTAACTGGAACTCAAGTGGATTACGCACCTCATAAGCAAGGTACATGGACTCACTGATGTCAAACCCAGGCTGTATATCAGCAAAAAAGGTCTGGATGACAAAATAAAGCAATTTGGATCCCATTCAAAATCCAGGCATATTGAAATCAAGACTAAGGGACTATGTGAGTACTGTAATGAATCCATATTCAATCTCTCTCTGATTCAGACCAACGCTATGGTTTCCAACTCTTTAACCAAGGCTTCAAGTGTTAAATCCTTAGAGCTCCTATGCAGTAGGGTTCTTAATCTCTCTATCAACCCTCACCCTCCAGAAAACAAGCTCACCAGTCACATGGGGTGTTAAGATTTCTTGGCCTGACTGCGGGACCTTGGTGCAGATACTCCAGATTTTTTTTTATCTCCTGTTTTGTCTTCTTCTAGATCCTGATTGTTGGGATTATTCTTTTTGGTCTCTGCCAATTTGATTCTCAGAGGACAATCCTCCTTCCATCTCTTGACTCTTACTCTCATTCTTTCTCTTTCATATATTCCTTATTTTGATTATTATTTCTGCCACCTCAAACCACTTCCAAACCTCATCCCACCATCTTGAAGGCCCTCAACATCTGCCTCACTTCTGGAAACCCTCAAGCCGCAAAACATTTGAATTTCCTACCAATTGCCCGGTAAGACCTCTAGTCCTTTGGGCCAACCTGAGGAACTCAACTCTGATCTCCAAACCTTCTTGTCTCAGTCCTTTGTTTCTGTTCCTGTCTCTGACTGCCTCTACATCCTATCTGCCTGGTCATTCTTCTCTACAAGTCTCCCTAGATAAACTGTTGGTCTTCCTTTCTTCCTTCTTCCTTCTCTCTTGGTTGTGCTTGTCCTGATTCTTTTCATATAGTCTGCAGGTTCTAGTCACTGGAATAACCTTCATCTTATTATCATATTTATGTGATGTTTGGCTTCATCCCTCAATTTGAATTTCAATCACAAGATTAAATTCAATATCAAAATTTAATCCAAAAAAAGACAAAAAATAAAAAGAAAAAAAATAATAATCATAATAGGGTGTATCAAATTTAGCAAAACCGCCATTAAAAACACACCATTTTGAATGGAGGTTTTCTGAAATACACATACCCCCTAACTGGTGTCTTTAAAAATCTCTGGTTTCAAACATCAAACCCACCATTATTATCCATCCACCATCCATTGCATGCAAAACACCCATCCACACCTCCACCTCAGAAAATCCAAACCAATCCCATGTCCATTGCATCACACACATCTCATCTCCATTTCTTCACATCTCCATTACTTCACATCTCCATTGCTTCAAATCTCCTTCACATCACACACATCCCATTGCATGCAAAAACCCCATTGTCACATCCACCTCAGCAAATAAATACTGGTCCCATCTCCATTGCAGCACACACATCTCATCTTTATCACTTCACATCTCCATTGCTTCACAGCTCCATTGCTTCACACAAATCCCATCATCATCTTTTTCAAAATTTCCAATCAAAATTCCCAGAAACAAGTTGAAAATGTAAAAAAGCTGACTGAACTTGTTTTATTTTTTCACTCTGATTCAGAATCTGATTCAGACTCCAATTTGGAATCAACTTGGTTAGCTTTGAATTCTTTATTGGAACTGTAATACATAGTTTCACAAAGACACACTCTCCAAAACCCTATTTATGAAAGGCAAAAGCTTTATCTACTCCCCAACTTAAGCTTCCAGAAACTGTTCCAAACTTCATTGCCTTCATTCATGAAACTTCTGGAATTGATTGAAGACCACCTCATCTTCCATAACAATTCTCAGAATCCCCAATGCAATCCAGCTATCCAACTGGCCATTGCTCTTTGTAGATTGGAATCCAATGGAAATGGAGCAGCAATTCATCAATTAGAAAATCTAGTCTCAGTTGGTTATGGAACCATTGAATTATACACCAAAAGAGTCATGATTGCTATCCTATCTTTCTGTTTCTCAGTCCTTTTTTGGCCAACCAAAAAAGAACTCAGGGAGATATCCCAAGTAATGGAGACTGAAGGCTTTCCTAGTTTCATTGGTTTTGTTGATGGAACCACTATCCCCATGAGTCAAAAACCCAACTTAGATGGCAACCACTATTTTGATTGGAAAAAAAGGCAATGGATTCATTTCTTTTCCATAGCCTTTTATAACAACTTTGATGAAGCACTGACCAAATATACTTTATTGGTTTTTATAGATACTCTGTGTCACTAAAACTTGTTTTTAGTAAACAACAAGAAGTTCATATTCCATACTCTGTGTCACTAAAACTTGTTTTTGTTAACAACAAGAAGTTCATATCCCTTCATGCTGGACTTCCAGGTTCTTTTCACAATTCATATGTTTTCAATTGGATGCATATTTCCCAAAAACCAGATAAATACTTTGAGAATGATCAATTCCTTTTGGCTGATTCAGCTTATGCTAGTGGGAAATATGTGGTTCCAGCATACCACAATGTTTCATCCAATGATCAATCCAAAACCAATTTCAACTATTATCTTTCCCAATCACAAGTTTTAATTGAGCATGCCATAGTAATCCTGAAAGGAAGATGGGCCAGCTTAAGGGAGACGCAAAACCAGCTAAAAAATTCCAAAGACATGAAGTTCCTCATCAATTTGATTATCAATTGTGTAATCCTTCACAACCTTCTGGAAAACATCAAAGATGAATGGAAAGAAATATCTGAAGAAGATATTCCCAATCCTCCTAAAGTCATCCTGGTCTCATCTTGCACCCCATCTTTTGCATTGAGAGAGCGGATTCTACCCCTCACACTGGCTCACTTTGATGAGTAGAATTCAATTTTTAAATATGTCAAATATTACATCACATAATAGATTTGGTTTTGGTTGTTCAAATCCTAGGCTGACTTGGTTTTTTTTTTTTTGATGGACTTAGACAAAAAACAGAACCATAACTTTCTAACCACCCACCCCACCCCACCAAACCACTGGTCCACACCTCCCTCCTCCTCACCAAACCACCTCACCCACCACAACCACCTTGCCATCCACCTCCATCCACCTCCAAGTTCACCCGGTCATCCTCCTCTTTATTTTTCTTTGCTCAGCTCCCCAGGTAAGCCCCCTCTCCTCCTCCTTGATTCATTGTAGCTCACCTCCCACCTCCTCCTCCTCCTTTTGGAACTTTTAATCACTCATTCCTTGGCAACAGTGGTAGACACCCCCCCTCCTGCTCCTGTTTGCCTTCATCCCCCTCCCTTTCTTCCTGGTCCTCCCCCTCCCCTTCTTCCCGGTCCTCCCCCTCCCCTTCATCCCCTGCCTCCTTTTTTTCAATTGCTTTCTGTTTGGTAAATTTATCAAACTGCAAGCAAATGGTTGTTTGCTAGCCATTCAATTGGTTGATTGAAAGGCAAAAAATTGTTTTTTTTCTGGAAAATCAATTGTTCTATTGACAGGAAAACAATCAATTGATTGATGAAGAGCCCCCCCCCCTTAATCTCTTTCTCCCTATTAATTATAAATGGGGTGATGTTGAATTCATAGCTCAATAAGCCGTGTGGGAAAACTACAAAGCTACAAGTCTGGTGGGAAAAAAAACTAAAACTAAAAATAATAAAGGGTATAAAATAAAAAAAAATAAACTAAATAAAAAAACAGAAATCAACCAAAAGATTAAAAAAGGTTGATTTTTTGGTTAAAAGAAACAAAAAAATAAGAAATAAAATAAGAAATAAAATAAAAAGAATTAAAAATAAATAAATAAAAATAATAAAAACTGAAGAAAACCAACTGGTTGTCTTCAGATTCAAGTAAAAAATTCAAGTTCAACTTGACTAGCCCTAAAGTAAAAGGGCCAAAAAATGCAAGAAGTCTTTTGACCAGCCCTAAAGTAAAAGTGCCAAAAAATACAAGTCTTTTGACCAGCCCTAAAGTAAAAACACCAAAAAAAACTGTGTTAAGCTTGTGATGGGATCAGCTTAACCCAAGTTGAACTGGCTTACCATTAAAATCTCATTCAAAACACTCATCATAATGTTGTTAACGCAAAACACTCACCATGATGATGTTCAAAATGTGGTAACCCTTTATATTAATAGAATTACAATATCAGAATGTTAGAACCAACCCAAATGATGAAATTAATCTACAAGTTAGAATAAAACTCAAGTTGATCTTTGAGGTGATCAACCCAACAAGCTGCTTCTTCAGAGATCATGAAATGTGGTTTGGAAACTATGGATGGGATTGGAATCACATCTCTCTTAAGTAAAAGCTGGAACCAATGGTTATTTTTCAAAAACCAAATGAACATAGGATCTGATTTTTCTTTAACACCCATTTTCATAGGAGTAAAAGAACAACATGATTCCAATGAAATGAAACATATTGGTCTTCCATAAGTATCAGGTATTATTTGAACCATGTCAATCTTTGAAAGCCATTTCAAAGAGGTAATCTTTTCATTGATTTGATTGACATCAAGTCTTTGTTCTATCTTTTCAAAATCTTTACTGCTGCCAAGGATCTTAGAATAGAACCCCTTATTTTTCCTCAATGTTTCAAGCATTTTTTTTCAAAATTTAAACCATCCATCCTGATGATACCCAATTGATTTAACAATGACTCAAAAACAACAATTTCCATCACCAACAAGGTCCTAAACCTCACCCAAGAACTTATGTAAGTTATCAGGTATTTGATTGAGGTATTTTACTTCCTATAATTGAAAATTAGTCAGCCAAAATTCTCATCCCATTAAAGGAATCACCACTAACCAAAGATGAGCTTCTGTTTGACTCCTCCATTGAATCTGCTTCATCCTTTGAAAAGGAATTGGAGTCCAACGTCACCAAACCCAATTAAATATCAATCTCTTCCACTGAACTATGAAATTCAGGTGAAGAGCTTGACTTGGACTATAAAAATTTCTCAATCAGTTCATTAAACCAAAAAAATGAACCTTCCACAAAAGAAAATAATTACAGTCATTTGTCTTTTCTTCTTTGGTGCCCTTCTACTTCTCTTTTCCCATTTAAGTTCCTTTTCAATGTTTCAAATCAAGAAGGATCTTGCCAGGTATTGTGTTGGAATATCCTCCTCCACATTGGATTGGGCCACTCATAGGTTTCATTGGGATCATCATTGCTAGGCTGAGCATCCACAGCCAGGTCCTCAGCATGGACTGAATCTGATTGTTGGGCATGGAAAGCGGCTAAAGGGGAGATATTGGCCTTCTTTCCAAAGATTTTGTCCATTTCAATATAAAAATGACAAATGGAGTCCAACTTATCAACCACCAAGTTTATTCCCTTGGCTTCATTAGAGTTGGTGATACCAAAGCCAGTGGAAATTGACATTGAGTGGGAATTTTTGTACTTGGTTTGATGGTTCTTGAATTGCTCCTGCATCTGTTTGGATGAAAGATCCAGCCTAACTTTGGTTTTATTCTTCAGTTCATTGGCCATCAGGAGATAACCATTAAACTTGGAGGATGGAGGTTTGCCAACTTGTGTTTCATTTTTGGTTCCAAAGCAAGCGTCATAGTTGAAGGGCATTTTCAGCTAGTTTACAAGGATGATTTGATCAGCTCTCTTGAGCTGACTTGAGCCTTTGGGAGCTGATGGGGGAAATTTTGGGATGTTTAGTTCCTGGGGATGTTTGCTTTGGTCCATTGGATTGTTTAGTGGACTTGCTAGGGGAGGTTTGCTGAGGAGCCATTTGAAAAGACTAAGAGGGATGGAAGGATGAAGCAATGAAGCAATGAAGTGATGAAGGGATGTGTTAAAAGCAGGGATGAAGTTATGAAGAAATGAAGAAATGAATAAATGAGAGTTGGGATTTGAAGGAAGCAGGGATGAAGCAATGAGGTGATGAGAGAATGGATGTTATGAAAGAAATGATGTGTGAGAAAGTGATGAGAGTGATGAAGTGATGAGGTGAAAAAGTGATGAGGTGAAAAAGTGATGATAGTGATGAAGAAATGAGAGAGATGAAGTGATGAGGATAGCCATGAAGAGATGAAGAGCAATGAATCAAATTTTTTGGATGAGGTTGGAGGTAGAAATTTTCTGATGAGGTCTGAGGTCAAAACCAGGGGTGATGATGTGGAACAATGGATTGAGGTGGTGAAAGCTTTTAAATAATTTATTTGAAAAAACCCCTTTATTTTCAGGTACCTCTGACACATCTGATGTGAAATAAGTGAGTTTTTTTGATTTTTAACAGCAGGTTTGAAATAGAAGATTTGGGTTAAAACCCGCCATAAAAAATGGCGGGTTTCCTTGACTTTGATACACCCTAATGATGATCAATAAAGAAAATGGAAAAAAAGAAAAAAAATAAATGAATGGATAGAATGGAATAAAAAGGATTAAGAAGTGGAAATAATTGTGTTGAATTTGATGGGTGGACCTAGAAGCCAAGAATTTTTTCAAAAATAATCAAAATAAGAATAGATAAAAATAAGTAAAAAATAAAAAGTAAAATATATAAAAATATATAAAAAAATATAAAAAAATCACAAAAACCAAAAAAAAAAAACAAGAAAAATAATAAAAATAATAGAAATAATAGAAATAATAGAAATAATAGAAATAATAGAAATATAGAAATAATAGAAATATAGAAATAATAGAAATAATAAAAATAACAGAAAAAATAAAAAGAATAAAAAAACAAAAATAACAAAAATAGTAAAAATAGTAAAAATAAAAAAAATAGTAAAAATAGTAAAAATAATAAAAATAATAAAAATAATAAAAATAATAAAAATAATAAAAATAATAAAAATAATAAAAATAATAAAAATAATAAAAATAATAAAAATAATAAAAATAATAAAAATAATAAAAATAATAAAAATAATAAAAATAATAAAAATAATAAAAATAATAAAAATAATAAAAATAATAAAAATAATAAAAATAATAAAAAAAATAAAAAAATAAAAAAAATAAAAAAATAAAAACAATAAAAACAATAAAAATAAGGGTGATCATAAATTCACAACTCCAGTCCTTTGGGAGGCGTGTAGGGCCCCGCACAACCTTTGGGAGTTTTTTAGGGTCCCACACAACCTTTGGGAGTTGTGTAGGGTCCCACACAACCTTTGGGAAATATGTAGGGCCCCACACAACCTTTGAGAGTTGTGTAGGGCCCCACACAATCTTTGGGAGTTGTGTAGGGCCCCACACAATCTTTGGGAGTTTTGTAGGGCCCCACAAGACCTGTGGGAGTTGTGTAGGGCCCCTCAAAGCGTGGGGCCCCATACAATACTCCAAAGGGTTGTTCCCAACACGCGCAACCCCTGGGGGGGCATATACCCCCCATGATGCGTTTTTTTTATTTTTGTACCCCTGTACACAACCATATTATTTATTATTTATTATTTATTATTTATTATTTATTATTTATTATTTATTATTTATTATTTATTATTTATTATTTATTATTTATTATTTATTATTTATTATTTATTATTTATTATTTTTTATTTATTATTTATTATCTATTATCTATTATTTATTATTTATTATTTATTATTTATTATTTATTATTTATTATTTATTATTTATTATTTATTATTTATTATTTATTATTTATTATTTATTATTTATTATTTATTATTTATTATTTATTATTTATTATTTATTATTTATTATTTATTATTTATTATTTATTATTTATTATTTATTATTTATTATTTATTATTTATTATTTATTATTTATTATTTATTATTTATTATTTATTATTTATTATTTATTATTTATTATTTATTATTTATTATTTATTATTTATTATTTATTATTTAGTATTTATTAGGGCGTATCAAAGTTAGCAAACCCGCCATTAGAAACCCGCCATTTTTTTTTGACAAAACCCGCCATTTTTAATGGCGGGTTTCTGAAATACACATACCCCCTAACTGGTGTATTTCAAAATGGTGTGTTTCATGAAAATGGCGGATTTCAATCATCAAACACGCCATTAAACCCGCCATTTATGCATCATCATCCATCCACCATCCATAACATCAAAAACACCCATCCACATCAGCAAATCCATACCGATCCCATCTCCATTGCATCACACACATCTCTATTGTTTTTCACATACCTTCACATACCCATCTTCACACAAATCCCATCATCATCTCATCACCCCACATCACTCACCACCTTTCTCAACATGTCCAATCAAACATCCCGCCAGCAAGTTGAAAACGCAAAAAAGCTGACTGAACTTTTGCTACTGTTTGACTCCCATTCAGACTCTGATTCACACTCCAATTTGGAATCAACTTGGTTAGCTTTGAATTCTCTGTTGGCAAAGCGATACATGGTTCCAAGAATACACACTCTCCATAACCCTATGTATGAAAGGCAAAAGCTTCATCTCATCCCTGACTTAAGCTTCCAGCAACTGTTCCCAACTTTGTTGCCTTCTTTCATGAAACTTTTGGCAATGATTGAAGACCACAACATCTTCCAGAACAATTCTTGCAATCCTCAACGCAATCCAGCCATCCAACTTGCCGTTTCTCTTTGTAGATTGGGGTCAAATGGAAATGGAGCAGCAATCCATCGATTGGAAAATCTATTCTCAGTCAGTTACGGAAGCATTGACTTATACACCAAAAGAGTCATGATTGCTATCCTATCTTTCCGTCGCTTGGTCCTTTCATGGCCAACCAAAGAAGAACGCAAGGAGATATCTCAAGTAATGGAGACAGAAGGCTTTTCTGGTTGCATTGGTTTTGTTGATGGAACCACCATCCCCTTGAGTCAAAAACCCAACCTAGATGGCAACCACTATTTTGATCGTAAAAAAAGGCAATTGATTCATTTCTTTTCCAATCGGTATGATAAAACTTTGGATCACACACTGACCATATATGTTCCATATCTTTGTTTAGATACTCCGTGGCACTACAACTTGTTTGCAATAACAACAAGAAGTTCATCTCCCTCCATGCTGGCCTTCCAGGTTCTTTTCATGATTCATATGTTTTCAATTAAATGCGGATTGCCCAAAAACCAGAGATCTAATTTGACCAAGATCAATACCTTCTGGCCAATTCAGCTTATGCTAGTGGGAAATATGTAGTTCCAGAATACGGGAATGTTTTTTCCAATGATCAAGGAAAAACCAATTTTAACTATCATCTTGCCCAATCACAAGTTCGGATTGAGCATGCCATAGGAATTCTTAAAGGAAGATGGGCCAGATTACGGGAGATGCAAAACCAGCTCCAACGTTCCAAAGATATGAGGTTCCTCATCAACTGGATTATCACTTGTGTAATCCTTCACAACCTTTTGGCCGACATCAAAGATGAATGGGATGAAATATTCCAAGATGATATTCCTGATCTGCCTCAAGTCATCCCTGTCTCATCTGGTCCCTCATCTTCTTCTATGAGAGAGCGGATTCTTCCTCTCACCCTTGCTTGCTTTGATGAGTAATTTTTGATTTTGAAATTGGTAAAAATTCCCTTCACCGTATTTTTTTGGTTTTGGTTGTTCACCCAAGATTCATAGGCTGAGTTTTTTTTTTATTTTTTTTTAGTGGACTTGAATCCAAAAAAACCTCCACCTCAAACCCTGCCACTCACCAAATGCCACCCCCCTCCCCCTCACCACTCAACCCCTTCAACCTCACCCCACTCACTCACCGGTCAAACCCTGCCTCCTCCTCACCAAACCACCTCACTCATCACCACCACCTTACTCACCACCACCACCTCATCTCACCTCACTCACTGAATCCCCTCCTCCTAATCCTGGTAAGCCCCCTCCACCTTCTTCCTCTTCCTTCCCCTCACCAGTTGCTGATCCTTTGATCATTCAACCTTTAGTCCCCCCCTGGATCCATTTCTCTATCCATCAAGGTGAGCCCTCCCCTCCTCCAATTCCTCCTCTCATCAATTGAGCAATCGATTGCCAATGTCGGGGGTATTTTATTGGAATGAGATAGTGACATTATGAAAACCAAGGGGCAAATAAACAAAAGGATTGATGTTTCAGGCATGGCGCGGCCACAGCCCAATCAATCAAATACCATCATTGATTAGAAAGCACTTTTCATGGTTTCCTTAATGGACGCATTCATGCAAGGCATTTAATCTCCGGCATGCTTTGGTTGAAAAACCAAAGCACCTTTTAGGGAAACACAGAAAGAGTGAAGAATGGGATTATCAACTTTTGTCAAGGGAGTAGTGGATGGATCCTTCATTTCAAAATTTAAATGCTTGAGGGGAAGGGAAGAATGTTGCAAAGAGGCAAGGCAAGTAGATGCAGCCTTTTATATTAATGTCAATGGGGTCCACCAGCCTGTGGAAGCATTCATCATTGACTCTGTTTTTGAGCCCGTCGTGAGCATCACTCAAGCGCAACTGCCATTTTATCCTGAAATGTGATGATTCAGGATACAGCTGCAGCTTTGAGAGCGGGTCAAATGGGGAGGGGCGACAGCTTGGACATTGTGGCAGCCATTTCCATTGCTGCTGACAGCTGACCGTCCCCCCCTTGGTCGCTGGGTGGTGGGGGGGTGATGAAATCCCACCCTTGCTGGGGGGCTTCACCCCCTGGCCTGAGAACTTCCCCCCTTGCTCGCAGCTAGCCAATGGGGGGGGTGATGAACAAGCCGCCACATGCAAACGGGAGGCTGCCCACATTGCCCGCGGCCTCCCCCCCCCTCGGTTGGAGCTGGCAGGTGGGGGGCGGTTCCCCCCTTGCTTGCAGCAAGCCCGCGGCCATCCCCCCTCGCTCGCATCTGTGGGGGGAGGTTCCCCCCTCGCTCACAGCAATCCCGCGGCCATCTCCCACGGCCATCCCCCCTCGCTTGCATCTGTGGGAGGCGGTTCCCCCTTGCTTGCAGCAAGCCCGCGGCCATCTCCGTTGGCCATGCTTGCATCTGTGGGGGGCCATTCCCCCTCGCTCGCAGCAAGCCCGGTGGGGGGCGGTTCCCCTCTCGCTTGCAGCGAGCCGGCCGCCATTTCCCATGGCCATCCCCCCTTGCTTGCATCTGTGGGGGGCGGTTCCCCCTTGCTTGAAGCAAGCCCGCGGCCATCTCTGTTGGCCATGCTTGCATCTGTGGGGGGCGGTTCCCCCTTGCTTGCAGTGAGCCCGGTGGGGGGCGGTTCCCCCCTTGCTCGCAGCAAGCCCGCCACCATCTCCCACGGCCATCCCCCCTTGCTCGCATTGCAAAGCATGATCAGACTAAGCTAACAATCTGACTTTATAGGAGGTCATTTTTGTGGCGTATGTTTGACCCCGAAGTATTTCAGCACTGGAAATGTTCGACATATTGGGCCAGTGTCTGTATATCAATGAGATTGGGGCCTGTACAACGGCATAATCCATTGGGCCTTTTCAATGGTCGTCAATGTGAGAGGATTGGCACTCGGTCAGTCGGGCCAAATTGTTTCATTTGCAACCTTGGGTTTGAGTATAACTGTGATCCCTTTGCAGGAAAGTATGATGTTTCGGACGGTCAATTTTTTTTTCCTGACCTTGGCTTTGGAATTGATTTCAAGCAAAAAGGTATAGTCAAAATGGTTTGGGCGGCTAACAAGTACAAGCACTGTACCTTTCCAGCTGTGGATACAGCAACCCATACCAGAATGGCCATGTCCTTCCAAATCAATAAAAAAACTCAGAGCACTTGTAGGGACATGAAAAACGGCCAAATTTACTCTAGAGAAAAAAATATCAATAAAAACAAAAAAGATTTGTATATTGGTGGGGTTAAGAATGCTCTCAAACTTTGTTGTAGTAAAAAATAATTTGTTTTTCTTTCATCCATGCAAATATATTTACAAGCCCAGCATTTGAGTAATCTGCTGTATTTCTTCTACCAATCCACCACTGCCAATGCAAGCCAAAGCTACTGACACCTTATCCTTTTTTTTGTTTGCCCGTTGTTCCCTCTCCTTTTCCAGTTGCACTTGCTTCCAATCCTTCTCCTTTTCCTCTTTTTGAAACTCTAGCTCAGCTTTTTTCAACCTCCACTCAGCATCCAATTTTTGTTGATTAGCCAAAGTCTTGGCTTGCTGCTTTTGACCATCCATGGCCAGTTGGCGATCCCACTTTTGCTTTTCAAACTGAAGTTTATCTGATTCAATTTGTGATTTCACTGTTTTTTTGAGGGGAATGGCAATGAGCATGATTTTCAAAGCAAGGATATTGAATCAATCAACTTACATGAATCTTGCTTCTCCATGATTTCTTCAAAGCCCAAAAAACTGGAAGTGTTTCTCCTCTTTTGATGACTTTTGGGGTTGAAATCGATGGAATCGGAGGCCTTTTGCTTACCCTTGGCAGAGGAGGTTTGAGTCTGAAAGTCCTCACTAGTATTTGAAGGCAATGTGGGAGGCCCCATTGGCTTGAGTTTTTGGCCAATCAAAAATGTATGAGCCTGTTTTTTTACAATTTAAATCAGTCAGGAGCAACCAGACAGAATCCAAAACAATTCAGTTCCTTACTTGAGCAGATTTTGATGGCAACGGTGATCCAGGAATAACATCCTCCTCTTTGGGCAAGTTCTCCAGTTGTTCTGCCCCAGGAAGAGAGCAATCAAAAGAAGGAAGTGAGGGGTCCAAGGTTGGGATTGACTGATCAATCAATACCAAAGTAGAAGTGATTGGAGCCAATTGTGTTTGAATATCCTCCTCGTCATCAGATGGGGGCCACTCCAAGGCCAAGGTTTCATCAAGGTCCCCGTTGGTAGGCTGAGCATCCCCAGCCAAGTCCTTGGCATCAACGGAATTGGATTGTTGGGCATTGAAAGCAGCTAGCGGGGTGATGTTGGCCTTCTTTCCAAAGATTTCATCCATTTGAATATAAAAAGGACAAATGGAGTCCAACTTATCAACCACAGAGTTGATTCCTTTGGCTTTTTCCAAGTCGGTGGTACCAAAGCCAGTGGAGATAGACATGGAGTGGGCGTTTTTGTACTTGGCTCGATAGTTTTTGAACCACTCCCTCATCTGTTTGGATGACAGATCCAGCCTACCTTTTGTTTTTTTCTTGAGTTCATTGGCCATCAGGAGATAACCATTGACCTTAGAGGATTGAGGTTGGCCAACACGTGTTTTGTTGTCGGATCCAAAGCAGGCATTGTAGTTGGAGGGAATTTTCAGCCAGTTTACCAGGATGATGTGATCAGCTCTCTTGAGCTGAATTGAGCCCTTGGAAGCTGATGGGGGAGGATTTTTTGTTGTGGAGTTCCTTGGCAATGTTCTCTTGGGTGTGTTGGACTTGTGGGGGGAGGTTCGCTGAGGGGCCATTTGAAGGAGTTCGGGCTACGCAAGTGATGAGAGCAATAAAGTGATGAGAGTGGTGAAGTTTTGAGAGCAATGAAGTGGATGAGAGTGATCAAGTGATGAGAGCGGTTAAGTGATGAGAGTGATGAAGTTTTGAGAGCAATGAAGTGGATGAGAGTGATCAAGTGATGAGAGCGGTAAAGTGATGATAGCGGCAAAGTGATGAGAGTGGTCAATCAATTTTATGATGAGGGTGGGGGTAAAAAATTTTCTGATGAGGTCGGAGGTAGAAGGAGGTGGGAAGACAGGGGTGTATGATGCGGACAGGTGGTGGAAGCATTTAAATACTTTATTTGAAAAAACCCACTTATTTCAGGTTAACTTTGACACGTCTGATCTGAAATAAGTGGGTTTTTTTGATTTTTAATGGCGGGGTTGAAACCCGCCATTAAAAAATGGCGGGTTTGGTTAAATTTGATACCCCCTATTATTTATTATTTAGTATTTATTATTTATTATTTATTATTTATTATTTATTATTTATTATTTATTATTTATTATTTATTATTTATTATTTATTATTTATTATTTATTATTTATTATTTATTATTTATTATTTATTATTTATTATTTATTATTTATTATTTATTATTTATTATTTATTATTTATTATTTATTATTTATTATTTATTATTTATTATTTATTATTTATTATTTATTATTTATTATTTATTATTTATTATTTATTATTTATTATTTATTATTTATTATTTATTATTTATTATTTATTATTTATTATTTATTATTTATTATTTATTATTTATTATTTATTATTTATTATTTATTATTTATTATTTATTATTTATTATTTATTATTTATTATTTATTATTTATTATTTATTATTTATTATTTATTATTTATTATTTATTATTTATTATTTATTATTTATTATTTATTATTTATTATTTATTATTTATTATTTATTATTTATTATTTATTATTTATTATTTATTATTTATTATTTATTATTTATTATTTATTATTTATTATTTATTATTTATTATTTATTATTTATTATTTATTATTTATTATTTATTATTTATTATTTATTATTTATTATTTATTATTTATTATTTATTATTTATTATTTATTATTTATTATTTATTATTTATTATTTATTATTTATTATTTATTATTTATTATTTATTATTTATTATTTATTATTTATTATTTATTATTTATTATTTATTATTTATTATTTATTCTTTATTCTTTATTAATTATTGTTTATTATTTATTACTTATTATTTATCATATATTATTCATTATTTATTATATATTATATATAATTTTTGATTTATTATTTATAATTTATAATTTATAATTTATAATTTATAATTCATTTTTTATTATTTATTATTCATTATTTATTATTTAGCAGAGGCTACACAACTTGATTTTAGTCGTTTAGCATGCCACAAAACTCAAATGGGACGTGTAGCATGTATTACTTATTATTTATCATATATTATTTATTATTTATTATTTATTATATATTATATATAATTTTTGATTTATTATTTATAATTTATAATTTATAATTCATTGTTCATTATTTATTATTCATTATTTATTATTTAGCAGAGGCTACACAACTTGATTTTAGTCGTTTTGCATGCCACAAAACTCAAATGGGACGTGTAGCATGCCACACGGCCCATTTGAGTCATGTAGCATGCCCCAAGGCCCATTTGAGTTGTGCACACAACTCAAAGAGTTGTGTATTTAAAATTACCCTAAAAATAATAATAATAATAATAATAATAACAATAATAACAATAATAACAATAATAACAATAATAACAATAATAACAATAATAACAATAATAACAATAATAACAATAATAACAATAATAACAATAATAACAATAATAACAATAATAACAATAATAACAATAATAACAATAATAACAATAATAACAATAATAACAATAATAACAATAATAACAATAATAACAATAATAACAATAATAACAATAATAACAATAATAACAATAATAACAATAATAACAATAATAACAATAATAACAATAATAACAATAATAACAATAATAACAATAATAACAATAATAACAATAATAACAATAATAACAATAATAACAATAATAACAATAATAACAATAATAACAATAATAACAATAATAACAATAATAACAATAATAACAATAATAACAATAATAACAATAATAACAATAATAACAATAATAACAATAATAACAATAATAACAATAATAACAATAATAACAATAATAACAATAATAACAATAATAACAATAATAACAATAATAACAATAATAACAATAATAACAATAATAACAATAATAACAATAATAACAATAATAACAATAATAACAATAATAACAATAATAACAATAATAACAATAATAACAATAATAACAATAATAACAATAATAACAATAATAACAATAATAACAATAATAACAATAATAACAATAATAACAATAATAACAATAATAACAATAATAACAATAATAACAATAATAACAATAATAACAATAATAACAATAATAACAATAATAACAATAATAACAATAATAACAATAATAACAATAATAACAATAATAACAATAATAACAATAATAACAATAATAACAATAATAACAATAATAACAATAATAACAATAATAACAATAATAACAATAATAACAATAATAACAATAATAACAATAATAACAATAATAACAATAATAACAATAATAACAATAATAACAATAATAACAATAATAACAATAATAACAATAATAACAATAATAACAATAATAACAATAATAACAATAATAACAATAATAACAATAATAACAATAATAACAATAATAACAATAATAACAATAATAACAATAATAACAATAATAACAATAATAACAATAATAACAATAATAACAATAATAACAATAATAACAATAATAACAATAATAACAATAATAACAATAATAACAATAATAACAATAATAACAATAATAACAATAATAACAATAATAACAATAATAACAATAATAACAATAATAACAATAATAACAATAATAACAATAATAACAATAATAACAATAATAACAATAATAACAATAATAACAATAATAACAATAATAACAATAATAACAATAATAACAATAATAACAATAATAAAAATAATAAAAATAATAAAAAATAATAAAAATAACAGGGTGTATCAAAGTTAAGCAAACCCGCTATTTTTTAATGGCGTGTTTCAACCCAAATCCGCCATTAAAAATCAAAAAACACACTTATTTCACATCAGATGTGTCAAAGGTACCTGGAAATAAATGGGTTTTTTCAAATAAATTATATAAAGGCTTTCAACAGCTGAACCATGCGTCATTCCACATCATAACCCCTGTTTTCATCCTCCAACTTTATTGGATCACTTCATCACTCTCAGTGCCTCATTGCTATCCTCATCACTTCATCACTCTCATTGCTTCACTGCTATCCTCATTGCTTCATTGCTATCCTCATCACTTCATCACTCTCATCACTTTATTGCTATCCTCATCACTTCATCAATCTCATTGCTTCATTGCATTCTCATCACTCCATCACTCTCATTGCTTGATTCCTATTCTCATCACTCCACCACTTTCATTTCTTCATCACTTCATCACTCTCATTGCTTCATTACTTCATCACTCTCACCTTGCTTTATCACTTTCATCACTTTATTTCTTTCATCACATCCATCTCCTCATTGCTTCATTGCTTCATCACTTCATCCCCCCTTTCATCACATCCTAACTGTCATCCTCTCATTACTTCATTGCTTCACCCCTTACTCTCATTAAGTGGCCCCTCAGCAATCCTCCCCCTGCAAGTCCACTAAACAGTCCAATGTACCAAAGGAAACATCCCCCCGGAACTCAAAATCCATCAATCCTCCCCCATCAGCTTTCAAAGGCTCAAGTCAGCTAAATAGAGCTGATCACATAATCCTGGTAAACTGGCTCAAAATTCCATCCAATTACAATGCTTGCTTTGGCTCGAACAATGAAAAATGAGTATTCCAACCTCCATCCTTTAAGTTTAATGGTTATTGATCCCGCAATCAATTGGCAATCAATTGCTCAATCAATTCATTATTAATTGAGAGATTGATTGGAGATTGATTTAGAGACCAATTGGCAATGGATTGGAAATTCCATGTCTCTATATGTTTTTCAAATCCTCTCTTCCCATTCATGATTAATTGAGATATTGATCAGAGATTGATTGAGAGATCAATTGGCAATGTATTGGCAATTTCAAGTCTCAATATTTTTTTCAAATCATCTACTCCCATCTTGTTCCCTCCCAACCATATACTTTGATTTGGGTGAGGATCAACAAGGAATTCAATTTTTTTTTATAACATCTTGAGATACCTTGATTTATTGGAAATTGATCCAGCAATCAATTGCCAATCAATCGCTCAATTGATTCATGATTGATTGAGAGGTTGATTGGAAATTCCACATCTCTATATTTTTTTCAAGTCATCTCCTCTCATCTTGTTCCCTCCCAACCGTATACTTTGATCAGGATGAGGATCAACAAGTAATTCAATTTTTTTATAACATTTTGAGGGTAGTGGCAGTTTTACAACCCAAAAATTTTGCACACTATGGTATTTGAACCCATGACCTCAACATGGATGAGTGATGCTTCAACCACTAAGCTAAGTGTGCCATTGCCACAGGTGCCAATGCACCTTTCCAAACACATCATCCCCACTTTGTTTAGTCTCCTTCTCACTCTACCCATTCCTCCCCCCCCCCCCCCCTTGGGGACGTGTGGTCTGTCTCTTCTCACAGCTACTCATCACCTTTTCAACCCTATGTTGCCATGATTTTCTTGGTCAAAAATGCTGAGGTTGGAACTCAATTTTTGTTGTTTTCATCAGCGTTCTCACAATTTCTGGTGACTTCAATTTTTGCAATCAGTTGTTTTCTTTTTTGTACTTGTTGATCAGCTTGATTGGTTTTGAGTACAAGCCAATCAACTCTTCTGTCTGGGGTATGATGGTTGATTTGATGATTTGGTGCTGGATGAAGATGGATTGAGAGTTAGGGAGTGATCAGCATTAACTCTCATTGATGTGATTTTGCAAGACAAGCTCCAAGGTAAGGAGGATAAGAGAACTCAAGCCAATTATTGGAATGGACCATTGAGAGCACCGCATAGGGAAAATAATTGATAACAATCTAGGTGATTGGTGTTAAGCCAATTGTGGTTATAGGATGAGTTGAGCAATTATACCAATTTGAAGGCTTTGAACAACCAATTGGTGGAGAGGATCCAATGTTGAATTGAGCAATCCAATTTTTTCAATCAAATCACTAAGTATTGGAGTGCCTTTGAGGTTCGTTTGACTTTCTTGATTGAATTTATCAGTTCCAGAGGTGTTTTGCACTTCCAATACAAGTTCCTCTGGGCTACCACCAACCGGACGGCATAATTTTTGGCAATCAATCAATTTATGACTTGACCCATGAGCTCATGCCTACGTTTATTCTAGGTAGGGCGCGTCACAACAAAACCTAAAAGTTCTCAATGGAAGCAGATGGATATCAAAACATAATCTTCAAACCTGTCCAACGCTGACCCCTGCCCTATCTTGAAAGTAACTATTGAGTCGTGGTTGGGGACAATCTTGTTGATGATTGACAAAGATTGAATGGCCGGGAGCTGAGGGACAGTTCAAGGTTTGTGGTTTGGAGAAATATTCCTCAAAGGCCTTGACACAATCCTTCCAAGTTTTTCTGGGTTGGTTTATGAACAAGATCAATACAGTGGCAGTATGACCATTGAGGACAGGTACCCTGGTCTTTGTTGCACTGATCCTCAGCAGAATCCTAAAAATCAGGTTTGGCCTGGGATTGGTTGAGGTAGGAGGGTGGTAAGGATTGACTTCTTGATTGCTCCTCAGGATGATTGCGCATTGGTTGGAAGGATGATCTAGATGGCCAAGGATCTTGAGGAATTCCCATTTGATCTTCTCCTCCTCACCTGAGATGAACGGCACAATTTTATCAAAGATATCTAAGGACGCCACACCGGGATAGCCACCGCCTGAAATTGCTTGGAGGGTTGTGACAATCACCCAATTGATTGGCCCAAACTTTTTCTCTAATTCCTTGAGAGGGACAACCAATCTGGTTGTCAAACAGTTGGCATTGGTGATGATTAAACCATGCTTGAGAGGCAATGGGCTTTGGGTGATTGAATCTATATGGGATTGCCTCTGATGATCAATATGCTTGATATGATCTGGGTTGACCAAGGGGACAATCAACAGACACAATGGGTCCCTTCTAAAGTTTTTAGTGTTTGAGAAGAAGGCAAGATCACTGGCTTGAAACTTGGACTCTGTTGGATCATCAAAGGTGAAAAAGGGGTCATCAGAGGCTAGATGGATGACAGATGGACCAATTGGATCTGTTTTCTTGTTGAATCAAAGAGAAATAAACAGATTGGTGATGGTGATGGTGGTGGTGCTGGATTTACCAATATCACCATCTATGTTGGAATCCAAACCGCTGAAGATGATCTGAAAATCTTGAAAGAGCTTGGGATCACACTCTTGAATGATCAGATCTTGTGCTTTGGGAGGGGTGGGGACGGATTGCTCCCATTGGACCAAGTCTTGATATGGCTTACCAGCCAATTGGGACAAGGCACCTAGCTTGGTTAACTTAAAGTTGGGATGGTTTGACAGCAGTACAATGAAACGCTGACCAACAGTACATGCATTTGAAGCCCATCAATTGGATGGCCAAGTTGGATGATAACAGTCTTGGTGAGTTCTGAATCTGAGTACCATTGGTTGGGGTTGGGATGGTGTTTTAGGGATGAGGGAGAGGATTGGAAATAGGAACAAGGGCAGAATCAAGCATTGTGGGTTCTTGTTTACCTGTGGCACCCAGTACTTGGGTGTTTTGCATGCCATGGATGGTGGATGGAGTGATGGAGATGTGAAGTGATGGATGTGAAGCAATGGAGATGTGAAGCAATGGAGATGAGATGTGTTTCATGTGTACAGATTTGATGAATTGGAGGTTTGGATGGGTTTTTTGCATGCAATGGATGGTGGATGGATGATAATGGCGGGTTTGATGTTTGAAACCCACCATTTTGAAATACACCAGTTAGGGGGTATGTGTATCTCAGAAACCCGCCATTAAAAATGGCAGGTTTGGTGAAACAAAATGGCGGTTTCTAAGGGTTTTTTTGCTAACTATGATATGCCCTAATAAAAATAATACTATCAGTTTTTAGGAAACTGTCTGGATTTTTTGTTGCGCATGTCCAGCCGTCCAAAATACTGAAATGGCCCGAAAGCCTGGGGAAAAACCCGGATGTGCGCGGGAAAAAACCTTTGCTTGAATTTTCAAGTGACAGGTCACCTGTTTTGGGTTTCCTGCCTGGTTTTTGCCCAAAATGGACAGGAGATTTTGTGGGCCTTCACACCACACCACTTACCTTCAACATCAACCGCGGCCAACATCAATGGTCAACATCCACCTTTCACATCCCCCTCCAACATTGACCTCCAACATCATTGCAATAGGTACTCTCATTTCCTATTTTTTGTTTAATTGGATCCCTTAAATAAGTATGTAAATTTACTTACTTCTTTTTCTTCTTTTTTGGGTTTTTTTTTCCTGAGAATAGCAAAGGATGAAACAATCAACAACAATGAGCTTCCCCAGGTTTATAAAGATGAGGCTTGGAAATACCAAGAAGAAATTAAGACCCACTCCTTGGCTATCCTTCAACTCTTAGACTCAACCTACTCATGGTTTTGCACTTTCAGTTAAGTTGTTTCTTTTTTAATTGATTCTTTTTGAGGTTGATCACAATGCTCATTATTTTGTTTATTTTGTTTATTTTTTTGTTTATTTTTTTCATTCAGGTCAGGCGGCTTCCCTTGCAACCAATGCTAGGGGAGACATGATCCATCTTTTTGGGGCTCTGGCAAATTCAGGAATGATCTATCATGAAATGCTGAATCAGGAAGGTAAAAAAAAGGTGGTACCTTCTCCCTCAAAATTGCAAAATTCCTTCTCCAACTACATGAAAGATGCCTTCCAAAATCCTTCATTATCATGTACAAAGCACCAATTCATTTTGGAGAATACTTTGATTGCGCTGTACATATAATGAAGGAGTCTACCCAAAAAACCAAAATCAAATTTCTTCCCAAATACTCTCCCATGCTTAACCAAATTGAAATCCTTTTCAACATCATCAATATCAAAGTCAAGCATCAAGACATTCACAGCTGGAAAGATCTTGCACAAGCAATCCATCAGACTATTGAACAGGAAATCAGGCCAGAAGTTGCAAAAAAGTGTTTCACCCATTGCCAAAAATTTTACAAATCATTTGGTGATATGCAACCTATAACTGGCAATATTATTAACAATCCTAGCTCTTATCTTCAAATTACTTAATTTCTTATTTTCTCAAGTTTTTGCTTGGGTTTTTTTTATTTTTTTTAATTGATTGTGTGAATGACTTAAGTACAAATGTTCCTGTACTTAATTTACACAAAAGAATATTACATGTTGGTTGAAATGACAAAAAAACAATTTTTAACATTTTTTTATACTCAATTTTACCAACAAAAAAATCTTTTCTGCCAAAATTAACAGGCAGACAGAAAACCTGAAAATACAGGACAAAAACATGATAATACTGGAAAGCCTTTTTTTATGGCAAGGACAGGTTTTTTCACTGCAGGACAAAAATAGTAAACATTAGGGCAAAAAATTTTATTATAAGACAATAAATTGAAACAATAGGACAAATAAAACAAAACAGAGGTCAGAAACTCTGAAAATTTGGACAAGAAATATGAAAAAACAGGACAGTTTTCTTGAAACTGATAGTAAAAATAATAGAAGGGTGATGATAAATTCACAGCTCCAACCGGGTGGTAGTTGTTTAGGGCCCTACATGGCCCATTTGAGCCGTGGGGGCCCATAGACGACTACAAAGGGCCATTCCAAACACATGCAACCCCCAGAGGGTTTTATAGGAGCCATTTACCCCCCAGAAACAGAAATTTTGAGTCGTGTACCCCTGTAAACAGCTCAAATCTGCCGTTTTTGGGGGTGCGAAACCCCCCGGAAGTCATGCCAGGATTTTGGGCAGCACCTGGACCACACTTGGGTTCCCTGAACCCAAATTTGGGATCAATGTACCTTGTGTGGGACAGTTGGACCACACCTAGCAATATCAAAGCAAAATTAAAGTGAAATCAAATCAAAATAAATTGAAGTATCCTAGATATTAAAGTGAAATTTGAAACATCTTTCTTAACTCAAAAGTGAGCAAACTTTGCAGTTGTTCATTTGAAAGTTTGATTGAATCCTGAAGTAGAATTGCAATTTTTTTGCATTATGGTAACAGTGGCAAGCTCTCCTTGCAACATGGCTTCATTGGAGGACTACATTGATAGTGCTGTTAACAAAGCTTTGGAAAAAAAGGATTTGGGGAATGAAACATTGGAAGCCCCAATTGCATCCTCATCTAGAGTGAAAATTGAGGAACAAAATGTTTCACAGTTGGATTTGATTTCTGGTTGTGAGTAACATTTTATGTTACCAAGGTCTTTGCATGATTTAATTTGATTGAAACTAATTGAGAGATTGTAATTATGAAACTATGAAAATATGACACCTATGAAACTATGAAAATAAACAATGAATGTTTACTAGATCCACTTGACCCACCTCCCCTGAGAGCCTTTCCTACTAGAGAAGAGGTGCAAAATTATTTTCAAACATGGGCTATGAAGCATGGTTACGCTCTGATGGTTTTTAACTCAAAGAAAGATAGATATGTCGATTTGGCCTGTTATCTACATGGTTCATACTTGGGGAAACTCCTTACTAAACATTCTTGGAAAACTCACACAAGGAAGGTTGGGTGCAAGTTTTTAATCTGGAAAGTTGCACAAAGTCAGACCCCTTGTGGAAACTCTCCTACAAAAAAACTCAACATAACCATCAACCATCAGAACATTCCTCTGTGCATCCTCAACTGAGGAGAATTACTGGGGTAACCTTAGAAAATCTAATATAAGGCATTAATGATGTCCTCAATACCTTACAACTCAAGAGAAAATTGAGGAAGATTGATGACAGCAATTATGTTGATGACCAAACAATCTATAACACTAAGCAGAAGGTAGCGCTTGAAGAACTGAAGTGTAAAAGTGTTATGGACAAACTCTAATAACAGCTTGAAGAATCAAGTTGGATTCATTGGTTAAAATTAAGTGGAAAGGGTCACTTGGAGGCCCTATTCTTGGTCCACCCAGATTCATTAAAGCTTTCCAAACAATTCCATCATATTAATATGTTGGATTTTACTTATAAAACAAATAAGTACAAAATCCCACTATTGCATGTTGTAGGAATGACAGCCAACCAGAAAAATTTCACAAAAGCTCTTGTTTTCATAACAAAAAAAACATTTGAGTTCTACAGTTGTTCTGTAAATGCATTAAAGTAGTTGTCTTATGATCCTGAGAGACTTCAAAAAGTCTTTGTGACGGACCGTGAAAAAGCTCTGATTTGTGCAATTGAATCTAGTTTCCCAGAGTCATCAAGACAATGTTGCACTTGGCACTTGTCTAAAAACATGAAAGCAAACTGTAAAGCGCGCTTTGTTAATGATGTTGAAGGATGTAAAATCTTTATGAATCTGTGGGCAAATTATGGGGCCTCAAAGACCAAGGAGGAGGCAGAGGTAAATGATGCAGAACTCAGAGTAGGTCAAAATCACTGCTTCTTATTCTTCCTAGTTTTGGATTCTGACTTTTTTACTTTTATAGTTTTTCTTGAAAAACTATGAGGATGTGCTCAATTATATGGAAAATAACATTTTCCCTATCAAAGATACTTTTGTAGTGGCGTGGACTTGTATAAACCCAGATTTTGGAAAAAAAACAACTTCTTGAGTTGAAGGGGCCCATGCCACTCTCAAATGATTCTTTACAAACTCTTTGGGAAACATGTTGGATGTTTGTGAAAACCTTGACGGAACAGTTTTGAATCAAATTAAATTGTTTCATGCATCACTACACAACTCTTGAATTAAGTTAGGGACAGTTCTTCCTCCTGAACTTTTACAATTGGAATACAAATTTTCTTTAGAGGCAATTCAGCTTACTAGGGAACAATTTTAGAAGTTCAAATGTGATCATGATGGCAAAGTGTGCACCAAGTCATACTCCAAGACTATGGGTTTTCCCTGTTCCCACCAAATAGGTGACCATCTAGCATTCAGAGGATCCATGGTACCCAAAGATTTTCATCCTCAATGGAGGTTGAACTATGATCCTTGGATTTATAGTTCTGTAAGTTGGCTTAAGTTGTATCTTTCAAATCCATATGTGATTAATGCCTTTGATTAATGCCTTTTGATTAATTATTCCTAATTCAATAATGCTGGATCCTTTTGAATTTTTGAATTTCAACATGGACAAAAGGCTGAGCATTCCTCAGTTACCTGAAAAAGTGAATGCAATGATCTTGAAATATCCAGATCATGAGCAAGGCAGATTATTGAAGTATATCATTTGGAAGATCACAAAATATTGATCAAAGCCAAGACTTGAACCTTAAGTCTTACAATCAAGTAGGGGCAGGCCAAAATTGACAGATATGCCAAGAGAAAATCTTGGTTTGAGCATTTTGAAAAAAAACTTAAGCGGGAAAATAGGACTGGAAGGGTGCCAAATAAGAAAAGAAGAAATATTGTAAGTCTTTTCTTTTGGAAAATGTTCATTTTTTGGTTTTAATGAACTAACTAACCAATGATGAATTGTAAGTAAAAGTCAGCAGGATCAGAATCTGAATTTCATAGTTCAGAGCAAGAGCCTGAAAGTTAATTGGGACCACTTGATTTGGAATTGGAATCCTCTTCAGATGAAGAAAATTTGTAGCAAATCTCAACCAGAAGCTCATCTTTGGTGAGCATTCATTTCATTGATTTCATCAAAGAAATGAGTACTAAGTTATTTTTGATGATAGGAACAGAACGTGAAATACCTCAATCAAATACCCAAGAAATTCCAAAAGTTCTTGGGTGAGGTTTGGGATCCGATTGGAGATAGGAATTGCGGATTTAGAGTCATTTCTAAAGATCTTGGTTACAATGAACATGAATGGTTTAAATTGAGAAAAGGAAATGATTGAAACATCAGAGAAAAATAAAGCATTTTACATTAAGATGCTTGGTAGTGCAAAAGAGGTAGAAAATATTAAATAAAGTCTTGATATTGAAGACATCAATCACAAGATTCCCTCTTCAAAATGGCTGGCTAAACTAGAAATGGGATAAATATTAGCAGACACATATTCCAGACCTATATGTTTCATTTCATTGGAGTCATGTTGTTCTTATACTCCAATGAATAATTTTTTTACAGATCAATCAGACCCTATTTATATTTCCTTTGTAAACAATAACCACTGGGCTCTATTTGTACTTGCGGGAGAAATTATTCCAATCCTGCCCATTGTAGCAAGAACGCTTTTGGTTATTTCTAAAAAATCCTCTGTTTGGGTTGATCATCTCAAAGATCAACTGCAAATGTATTCTATATTATAGAGATTATAGACTTTGACTTCATTTGATCATTGGGTTTCATATAAATTGTAATTCTAATGCAGCTAACAAGTTCTATTAATATAAAGTGTTATCATATTTTGAAAATCATTATGTTGATTGTTTTGAGTTACCATCATTATATTGAGTGTTTTGAATGAGAGTTCAATGGTAAGTCAGTTAAACTTGTGTTGGGCTGATTCCATCATAAGGAGTATTTTACTCCTTATGATGGAATCAGCTTAACACAAGTTGAACTTTTCTTTTTTGGTGTTTTTGGTTTAGGGCTAGTCCAGTTGCTTGTCTTTTTTTTGGTGTTTTTAATTTAGGGATAGTCCAGTTACTTGTGATTTTTTTTGGTGTTTATAGTTAAGGGCTAGTCCAGTTACTTTTGTTTCTTTTTGGTATTTTTACTTTAGGGCTAGTCCATTAGATAGTACCAATTTTTTATTTATTTATTTATTTTTTGTTTTTTTTGTAACCAAAAAATGAACATTTTTTGATTTTTTTGTTGATTAATGTTTTTTGGAAGGTTTATTTAGTTTATGGGTTAATTTAGTACCCTTTCATTCCTTTCTGTTTTTTTTTTTTTGTTTTTTTTTTTTGTTTTGTTTTTTTGGCTCCCCACGGTCTGGCGGCGTGAGCAATTCTACACAGCTACATTCAAGCTGTGTGGAGTTCTACACAGCTGGAATTTAGTTGTGCAGCATCTCACACAAGCCTGGACCGTGGTGTGTGGGCCACGCGGTTCTTTGGGTCATGGGGACATGGAAACGGCTTGAATTTGGTCGTGTGGCATGCCACATGGCTCATTTTGAGTCGTGTCCAAGGCTCAATGGGCCATGAATTTATTATTAACCATAATAAAAATAATAAAAATAGGGTTTTATTTTTCTCATGCATCCAACCTTTATTTCATGAATTTTGAAGTTGGTGCGTGGTTGCACCCCTTTGGTATTTCATGGAAAAATACTTTATTTCACACAACTTTCAACAATTCATTTTTTTTTTATTCTGACTGCAAAGACCCATAGCAGAGGTTCTGGAACCCCTAACCAATATAATTTTTAATTTTGGATCAATTAGAACCCCTTCAAAAATGCAATCAAAAAATTAAAAAAATCCGGAAAAACAAATTTTTGCATGGGTTTTTGGATCATCATTTTGGCTATTTTCATTGTTTTTTTTTTTTTTTGGTTATTTCATCTTCCATAAATTTCACTCAACATTCATAAAGCCTTCAAATATTTTCCTCATATATTTTGGATGCATCCTTTCACCTTAAAAAATTCCTTCAAAAAACACAAAAAATCCAAAAAAATCAAATTTCTCTTTGTACATTTGAATACTTCTATTTTCCCTTTTATTTCATTTTTTGGGTAATTCAATCTATTCAAAAGTTAAAAAAACATTTAAAGAGCATTCAAATATTTTTTTCAGATTTTTTGGATGTATTATTTTACCTTTAAAAATTCCTTCAAAAAAGCAAAAAATTCAAAAAATTCAATTTTCTCATTTGAGTTTTGGATCCTTATTCTTGCCATTTTGACTGATTTTTTTTTTGTTCCAAGCTTTGAGAATTTTAGGAGAACTATTAAAGAGCTTGTTAGGGTGATTTTTTGATAACTATTCTTATTGTTTCCGCAATGGGTTATTTTTTTGATGAGTCCTTCTCATTTTTTTTAACATAGAGTAAATTTCTGACTGAAGAGGAATATTCAGAAGATGAAGAGGTGCCAGATTTGGATGAAGGGGAAGATTCAGAAGATGAAGAGCTTCCAGATGTGAATGTAATTGTCAGCTTGCTACTATTGCAAAGCAAGCTGCAAAAGTAACAAAAATAACATAAAAATAATAATAATAAAATTAACCTAAGAAGAAGTAGTAAAAACATAAATATTATTACAGAAATGGATTTTCCACCCAAAATTAGGTAGGGTCACTCACTGACCCCACCCTTGAAATCCAACTCCTTATATTCTTAAATAATTAAGTAAAGAAAGACCAAAATACTATGGCTCCACTATTGAGCTTTTGGTCAATTAAATATTTCACACTTATTGTCACGTATAGGTTTCACACCTAAAATTCAGTCAGAATTGAGGTGTTGTGTATATTTTAGTAGTTACGGACGGAAATGTGTTTTGTCACAATTCCCGCACGCAGCCGGGGAATCCAATGCACCCGCGCGCGGCTGAGATACAGCCCTGTCACTCTGTCAAGGTCATGTACGCAGCCCTGGCCCTCTGACAAGTATGCAGCCGCGGGACTACAGGTTGACAGAGTGACAGGCGGCCTGAGAGGCTTAGGTACCGTGTAAACATGCAACAACCCACACGGGAAAATTCTACATATGTAATAAATGTTCCCATGGATAGTAGATAGTCTAAAAGTACATAATAATATATAAAAATACTTAAATAACCCTTATACGTATTTTTTATTAAATATAATTCAAATTACCAAGAATGTCGAAAATAAGACAATGACAACTTCTAAAAATATATTAAAATACTTTAATATACTTTTATGAGAATTCCTAGACATCAATATCTTCGTGACATACTAAAAAAATTAATGATGTAACAATATTACATGAATTTCCATGACTTATATTTTGAAGTAATTATTTTAGTAAATCAACTGGAACTCGAAAATAAGGAGTAAAATCAATATCATGACTTTACTCCAGTTATTTAATACATAATGAGAACTCACCTGACATCAGGATGTCCGTAGAAATTTCTATTTATATAATTATTGAATTACTGGGAAAATTTACTAAGGATAATTAATTAAATAATACATAAATGGGACAGATTAGTGTTATTCACACGTCCTAATATCTATTATAAAATAGAATAATTCACATACCCTGAGGAATTAGATGCTACCCGTGCTATAGCACCAAGAACACGTGACAGGCTACCCCTGGTTACCCTGCTAGCCTTAGTGTCCGTCCCTCTGAGCCCCTGTACCCCTCAGAAGGACAATATTGTGACTCCAAAAGCTATAAATAAAGAGCTCTTTTGAGGATATTGATGGGCAGAGACCCAGTTATATTTATATCCAGACACCGTGCCAAGGTAATCAAGTACTTATAAGAGATAAGTAAGTGATTTATGGCTAATTCTGATCAATAATATACGTCCTCAACCTCTGTTTTATCAATTAAAACTGCTGAACAACCTTATAACCCCAGTATACAGGTTTAACCCATCAGTGCACATCTCAAACAGATACCCAAAGGATTTAATAATATACCAGTGAGTTTTATTATCCTTCTTCTTTCGTGGAAGCTTGGTTAAGAGGCCCTGCCACTCCACTGTGTATTTTATATACATATTATCTTTGGGTAAAATATCCTTTAAACTAAAGAGCCCAAAGTAACCAGGACTACATGTTTTCATACTGAAATCCCTGAAGAGAGGTGTTAAAGATCCCCAATATAATTGTGGCCCCTCTATAAAAATATTTAATAATCAATTTATTCATATTGATTTAAAACAATAAACCATAACCAAACCACTTAAGCTTGCAATAAAGCTTAATCCAAATATTTTACGGATTTTTGCTGCATTTATTAAATAATATATTTGTTATTTATTCTATCACCTCTGGTAGCTAAAGGATAGCAAGGGTCTTGGCATCCAGGAGGCTGACAGTAATTAAGATGGTGAGCTTCCATTTTCTTTTATTTTTGGCTAATTTGTTGGATATTATTTTTCATTAATTTTTTCATTCAAACCTTTATCAGAGGTCTGGCACTGGCGTGAATAAGTGAGTTGTTTCTCCTGAATACAATCCTGGGACAAGAGTCAAGAGAATAAAGGTATCCAATGAGGATGGTGATTCTCCTTACCATCCTCCTGGGGGGAAGTTATTAGCAGCCGCAAAGGCAGTGAGAAAGTGAGTATATTTGGTATTTTCTCATTTTTTAATTGTTTCTGATTTCTTTTGGGTTTTTCCTCTAGATCTCTGGCACATTTTTGTATTCTTCTTCTGGAATATTTGACCAAGTATCAATGAAGAATTGAGTATTATCTTTAGTTAATATTTTCTGTTATTCCAAATTCTTATTTTTGGTTTTAGTTCCAATACAAATATTCCATTTCCCCAAAAACAGCCATTGCACATATCTCCCATGTTCAAGATCTCATAGGGGAGGGGAACTGTGTCTTTAGAGCAGCAGCCATTTGCCTGGGGAGGATCTCAGAAGACTAGATTGAAGTCAGGAAAGAATTGGTGAAAGATCTTGATCCAAACCCAATCTTCAAGGACACAAGATTACTGCATGATATCTGGGGTGAAACTTTCCATGAAGCAAGACGGCAACTGAACCACCTTTATGGCCCAGCTCCCATAAATATGTGGATGAAATTTCCATGCCATATTTTCCTTCTTGCTGAAACATATAAGTTTCAAGTGGTTCTGTTTTCTTCTTTAATTCCTTGCACTTATCTTTCTCTGAATTCTCCTCCCACTTCAAATTCCAAAACTTCTCCTACTTGCTTCATTCTTTTAGAAGAATAAAAACATATAGTCTCATTCAAGTTCAAGTCTGATCATTGGTCAGCTCCCAGGTTAGATCCACTTTGGAAAAGCTTTGTGAAAAAGGATTCCAAATCTTGGAAAACCATTGTTCAGAGAAATTTGGATCTTGGTAATGAGGTTTTTGTCCCTCCACAAAAATCAAGTAGAAAAATAAAACCAATCATAGTTGAATAAATTTTAATATTTGTATCCATATTTGTTCTTTATTTTTAATTTTTTTGAATGAAGCTTGTAACGTGTATGCAAGAATGCAGATGATGTTCAAAAAGTATTAATGAACTTGTTTTTCAAAATTAAACATTCTAAAATCTTGAATCACCCAAAAAAAACAATTATATAAGCCAACAAAAGGATTCAAAAATTCAGAAACAAAAGTGAAGTTTTTGAATTTTTTGGTTTTTTGATGAAATTTTTAAAGGTCAAAAATGACATCAAAAAATCCTGAAAGAAATTTTGAAAAGCTCTTGAATATTTTTTTTACAATTCTCAAAGCTTGAAACACCAAAAAAAAACAAGTCAAAATGGAAAACATAAGGATCCAAGAGTCAAATGAGAAGATAGAATTTTTTGAATTTTTTGCTTTTTTGAAGGAATTTTTTAAGGTAAAATAATACATCCAAAAAATCTGAAAAGAATATTTTAATTCTCTTTAAATTTTTTTTTAACTTTTTAAGAGCTTGAATTACCCAAAAAAATGAAATAAAAAAGGAAAATAAAAGGATTCAAATGTTCAAAGAGAATTTTGATTTTTTTCATTTTTTTTATATTTTGAAGGAATTTCTTAAGGTGAAAGGATACATCCAAAAAATGTAAAAAAGATTAGAAGACTTTTTGATTTTTTCTCACAAATTATGGAAGCTGAAATAACCAAAAAAAATGATAAAAATAGCCAAAATGATGATCCAAAAACCCATGCAGAAGTTTGTTTTTATGCAATTTTTCATTTGTTTATTGCATTTTCAAATGGGTTCTCATGGATCCAAAATTACCAAAGATTATGGTTAGGGGTTTAAGAAAACCTGCTACGGGGCTGCGCAGTCATAATTCAAAAAAAAATGAATTCTTGAAAGTTGCATGAAATAAAGTATTTTTGTGTGAAATAGCAAAGGGGCACCACCGGGCAGCAACTTCAAAATTGGTGAAATAAAGGGTTGGATGTTTGAGAAAAATAATGCCCTAAAAATAATGAAAATAATTAAAATAATTAAAATAGTCAAATTAATCAAAATAATAGAAATAATTTAAAAAAAAGAATTGTCACCTTCTCACTTTTTTTTCCCATAATTTCCCCTACTACCTTGTGCTGTCCAAAGTCAGGATCGGAGCCTTTCTATGTTCAAACAGCACTTCTTTGCCCACTAAATTTTTCCCGGGGACCCAACTATTTATTTTCATTTGAAAGGGTCTATTTTCTCATCCTTCCGTTTTCCTACACTTCCACCGGTCCTCCAATAGGCCAATCTTTCCGTCTCATGAATCCCTTTGTAACTTCATCTTCAGCTCATTGATAGAGCACGTTATTGCTCAAGATCATGATCACCATGCACGAACATTTCACTCAACCAAATTGCTCATTTTTTCCATTCATTTTCTGCTCACCCGTTATTCCCTTACATTTTCTTATACCCTCTTACCGTAGGCAGTTGTTTTCAATCCCCTCTACTGCACAAGGTCTTTCTCATCTCGCCTTTTCCTTTTGATCACCTCATAAACCCCCTTGCATCTTGGCTCCGCAAAAAACTCATGTTGTTTCAGTTTACTTGCTCAGCTTTATTCACTCTATCATCTCTTTACACTTCCAACGGCCCTGTAATCAGCGAACCTTTCTGTTTCATGAACTCCTTTGTACCTGCATCTTCAGCTCATTCCCAGAGTACGTTATTGCCTTATGATCATGATCACAATGCACAATCATTTTGCTCAACTGAATTGCTCATTTTTTCTATGCATTTCCCGCTCAGCCTTTATTCCCTTACATTTTATTATACCATTTCAAAGCAGACAGTTGTTCTCGATCGTCTCCATCTAAGCAAGGTTTCTCTCATCTCGCCTTTTCATTGTGATCACCTCATAAATCCCTCTTGCATTTCGGCTCAGCAGAACACTCATGTTGTTTTTATTTACCAGATTAACTTTATTCACTCTACATTCTCTTTGCTCGCAATTACTTTGCCAAGGTGCCTTTAGTTCCTCAACGCCAAACCTTTCTTTTTCCCACCTGCACGATCTTATTCCAACAGCATCAAAGCTTTGTTGTCAGCTCACCTCAATATCTATTTCCAAATTGTACACTCTGCCTCAACGTCTTTCCTCTTTACCATTTCAGTCGGTTGGTTCCAACTCTGACCAAACCCAATTTTTCTTTGTATTCTAATTCCTCCGAAACATTTAGCTAAGTCGCCTCCACCTCACGACTTCTTTTTCCTTCAATTCTCATGCATCATATCATGATTACTTACTCTTGTGATCATTTCTCAAAGCCTGCTTTGGCCCATCGATCACAAAATGTTTGGTCTCACAGCATGCAGGATCTTTCTGCACACTTTATTCACAGTTTAACGCACTTCTTTAGTCATTTTGTTTGTTCTTTTGGACCACTGTGTTGAGGCCTACACAGCGTTGTTGTCATTCCATCGTCGCTACCTATCACCGATTTGATTTCCCCCCATGCCCGTCCGCTATGCATCTTACCTCCTGCCGTCACTGTTGCATTCAAATGTTTGATTATTTAATTAGTCAATGCAATCTTCCTTTTCAATTTCAATTCGCTTGTGTGCCATTGTCCACTGTTGCAACCCCCAAAATAACCTGTATTCATCATGCTTTCCATATCTGTGTCCATCGCCTCTCTTGCCCCGTTCACACTCAGTTTGTCCACGCTTCCCAATGCTTGTTTGGTGTCAAAATTAAGTCCCAATTGCCAGATAAAAAGAGTCTTTTCAATTCCTTTTTTCACGATCTTCAATTGCGTCGCATCTCTCAACCACTTTACTTCCTGAAGTTCCAAAAAGCGTAGCTAAGAGTTTTCATATTTGCGTCTTTTGTAGTGTTAAGTCGGGAAATGTCTGCACCGCGAACTGTCAGTCATCCATTCCACTTATCTGGCCCCTTTGCGATTTTTGCCCAGGTAAAATTATCAGTATTTATTTTTCTTTATTATTATATCTATCATCATCCTCGCGTACTCAATGAATCAATACTTCTTTCTTTAATTTATGAAATTTATGAAATCACGCAAATCTATAGCTCGAAAACAACAATGCTCCCGGTTCCAACTATGGCCTTTTCCATTATGAATCATCAATCTCTTATTCTAGAGCCAAAGATGGCATTTCTGAAGAAATAGGAATTAAGGCTTCAACATATGGATCAGTTCATCAAGCCTTATTACCCGGTCAATCCTACTTCTTAATGGGAAGACTTTTGGCTATCAATGAACCCTCCACTCACAATTTCACTTTCACCTCGACATGTATCATACCAATGGGCCCCACCGCCAATATCGATCATGCACATGCAAACTCAATCATGTGTTACGGCCTTGGTATAGTCAAAGATATAAAAGATCATAATTGCAAAACTAGCAATGGCAATTCTTACAAAGAACTATTTGTAGTTGTTACTCACTCCGATTGGGATTGCAATGTGAATTTTGTTAAATCTATCTTTTTGAGAAATCCTACCAGACTAATCTTGACTAATGCAATCAACCCAACAGGCTCAAAACGTTGTCAAGTTTGACATCATTTACAAAGTTGTTGGTCGCGGCCACTTAGCAAAAACACATGGTTTATTCCAAATTGGTCGAGAAATGCTATTGTCTGGAATCATTACCAGCTTTGATGATGATAGTTTATCTTGGGTTGTAAATGTGTGTTTTTTCTTTCACCTCATATTTTTCATACACTGAAATAGTCATTTTTACAGGTCAAAACCGTTAGCGTCACCACCGGTTCTCTCCCCAGGACCGTTCCAACAATGAGTCCTAATCGTCCCAAAGGTTCAAGTCAACAACAGTTAGTAATTCTGCTTTTCCAAAACCAAACTTAACTGACGCACTTTGTTATAGCATTTCTTTTGAGTCGAAGCGCCCCAAGTCCAACTTAATACCCTCGCAATCAACGGCGTCACATGCTGCGTTGAATCCATCCGGATCCTCATTGGCTCCGTTCGCTACCGCACAAAACATACGTGATGAATCTGTTATGCAGGTCGACACAGTTTCTTTACCTAATCCTATTCTTCCTCCTGTTGTTGAGGAAGGCGAAGTCTTTGAAAACACGTTCCCAAAAAAGCGAACGACTAAAGACATCTTGGCTGATGCTAAGAAGCGTCTTAGGCAACCTTAGATCTTTATTAGCTATTCGTCAAACCCTATCTTCTGAGTTGATGTTTTAGTTTGGTTATATTACCTATTAGATTTAGCCTTTCCCAACTCCTTTCTCAATTCTGTCTAAGCTATTTGACCAAGCTTTCTTGCCCACAATTAGCAATTCAATCAGTCCCAAAATTTACCAACGCTTTTGCTTGACCCTTGACCGATATTCCTATTCCCTCATCTTTCACAATTCTCAAATACTTCACATCAGGTATTAGTCTGATTTGTCATATCCCAACTTGAGAATGAGACCATCCATTGCCGTTTCCACTCCCAGTCTCAACAATGAGTCCGCGCTCCTTATGAAGTATCCGACATTCTTTCCGCATCTGCTCGGGCTCTGTAACGATAAATGCATCTCGTGCCACGCGCTTCATTGGATACAAGAACGAACAGTCGATAATCTAGATCGGACGAGTGCTCTTTACACTTCATGCTGTCAAAAAGGCTACGTTGACCCTCCTGTCTCTTTACAAGACCAAGTCTATCCAGCGGAACTTAAACTGTTCTTTGAAGGAAATAGTCCAGGTTCGTTTATTTGTGTCATTGCTCTTTTCTCCATAAACTCACATTTAACCAAAGTATCCTCATATATTTGTTTAGCATGTAAAAATTTCCAGCAACATATTCGGAATTACAATAATTCTTTGTCGTTTGCATCATTGGGTGCAAAAATTGACAGAACTGTACAAGGTCAACGAGGCACATATACATTTCGGATCTCCGGTACACTGACACATGATATTGGAGCGTTGTGGCCAAATCATGGCGCACGACCTTCTTTCTCTCAAATTTTTCTTGTTGGGGACAACGATCTAGATGAGGTCCACAGTAGAATTTCTCGATCTTGCACTTCTTTGAATCCAACAACTCTTCTTACTTTCCAGAATTATCTTACTCACCACAATCCATACGCTCAAGCATATCGCCAAGCAAAAGATCTTGTCAGTCCAAGTAGCACTCAATCGATGGTCTTGAGGTCAGTTCCAATTGGGACTCGAAATCCGAAGACATATAATCAGCCCACTGTTGATGAAATAGCCTATGTTATTGATGACCATGAAAACGTTTTGAATCCACGAGATGTTGTCTTACATAAAACTGGTGGTGGTCTCCTTCACATTACTGACGTACATTCAGCATACTTTCCATTACGATACCCCATTCTATTTCCTTGGGGGGAACAAGGATGGGTTTAAAATTATGCATCTTTGCATGGTCGTCGTAAGTATTTTTCAATTCATTCACAGTCAATTGATACTTATTACTACTACTAGACAGGAATAAATGTCTCGCGACTTGAGTGGTACACGTATTATTTATTTGATTGAGAGGACATATTCTCACCTATACTCAATTCCCGCAATCTGTTTCAAGAGATTATTGTTGATATGTATGTGTGCGTTGAACGAGACCGTTTGGAATTTCTTCGCAAGAATCAAGATACATTAAGAGCCGAAGTCTATGCCGGCATTCGCGAATCAATACACAATGAAACTGACAGCATTGGCCGAAAAGTTGTATTACCATCATCTTTTTCTTGCGGCCCGCGTGCTATGTCTCAATTATATCAAGATGCTATGGCTCTTATGAGAGTTCATGGTAAACCGTCCCTCTTCATTACTATGACGGCTAATCCTACTTGGCCCGAGATTACACGAGAACTGAAAGGCTCTCAAAAGTCAACTGACCGCCCTGATCTTGTTGCTCGTGTCTTTCATCTCAAACTCAAAGACTTAATCAAGGACTTGGTTGAAGGTCAAAGACTAGGCCAAGTTATTTCTCACGTTTACACCATTGAGTTCCAAAAGCGTGGCCTTCCTCACGCCCATTTGATGTTTACCTTAGCAAGAATGCATATACCTCGAACCACAGAAGCTGTTGATTGCCTTATTAGTGCATCAATTCCTGATCCCAACATCGAGCCTCGCCTCCACCAAATCGTCCGAACTTGCATGATTCACGGACCTTGCGACTCCACACGCCCCTGTTGGAAAGAAAACCGATGTAAACTTGGCTTCCCTAAGCCTTTTTCTAACGACACTTTCTTTGTCGAGAACGTCTACCCATCATATCGCCGACCAGATGATGGTCAGTCTATAATCAAACACGGTAAAACCTTTACCAATGGCTCTGTGATTCCTTACAATAAATATTTGTCGTTACGATTTGAGTGTCATATCAACGTTGAGATCCCTTTTGGGATATCCGCTCTAAAATATTTGTACAAGTACATCTGTAAGGGATCTGATCGATCACTTTTGAAGCTTTGCGAAGGCGATGAGATTCAAGCGTATGTCGATGGTCAGTATGTGGGACCATGTGAAGGTAAGCTTCATTGTCATCATAAATTTGCAGACAACTGACGTTGAACTCTAGCTGCTTGGAGACTTTTTCAGTTTGATACTCACGGTCAAAATCCATCGGTCCAACGTCTCGCTCTTCATCTTCCTGATCACCAACTTGTGTATTTCCGAGACCTTGCAGAGGTTCAAGATCAAGTCCAACGTGGAACTATTCGCAAAACTCAATTGCTTGACTTTTTCCGATTGAACTCAATTGATGCAATTGGTTATGGGCACCGCGCGCGGTCCCTCTTATATCAAGACATTCCCATGTACTTTTGGTGGGATCCAAAGAAAGGTTGGAAGGGCCGTCGAATCTTGAACAATGCTATTGGACGCATGTATTTTGCTTCTCCAACGGATGGAGAACGTTACTTTCTCCGACTCCTCTTACTTCACGTTCGTGGTCCCACGTCTTTTGAAAGCCTCCGAACCATCAATGGCATCCAATACAAAACCTTTCGAGAAGCTGCTAACGCAGCTGGCCTTTTGATGTCCGATTCTCACTACGAAGACACCATTCGCAAAGCCAAAATCTGGATGACCGGTCACTCTCTGCGCCTTATGTTTTCTGTTATTCTCATTCTTAGTCCTCCATCCTCTCCCCAACGTTTATACAATATGTTTGAAGATGATCTTTCGGACGATTGCCTCCATAAAATTTGAAATTTTTATCCAAACGTTGAACCTCAACCTGAAAATGCCAAAAGCCTTTCCAGCTATCTCCTTTCAGTCGAGCTAGAAGCTAACAATAAGACTTTAGAAGAAGTTGGTCTCATTCCTGTCCAACCCAATCTTTGGCCTCATTTTTCTGATACCAACACTGAGGAAGCCAATTGTATTGCGCTTTCGGTAGTGCAGTTTCCTATACTTGAACAATCAATGAATGTCAATCAGCTAGCAGTACTTGACTTTGTCAAAAGTCATACTATGGACGCTATCCCTTACACTATATATATTGACGGGCCCGGCGGTACCGGGAAGACTTATATCCTAAATACTATTATCACTTTCCTTCATTCCGTCCGTAAGAAAGTTGTTGTTGTAGCCTCTACGGGTGTTGCAGCATTACTATTAGATGGCGGTGAAACTGCTCACTCTGGGCTTGGTATACCTCTCGAGTTAGAACCTGACTAAACTTACTCTTGGACTTCGTTCACAAAACTCGGCCGTAAACTCTTGAATACCGATGTCATCGTTTGGGACGAAATATCGGTACAAAATCGCAATGCTGTTGAAGCTGTTGAGCGTAGTCTCCGAAATTTACGCAACACTGAAGCTCCGTTTGGTGGGGTCTCCGTTATCTTTGCGGGAGATTTTCGACAGACATTACCCATTGTCAAACGAGGTAATATTCTTGATCAAAGTCGGGCATGCATGAAATCCTCTCCTCTATGGGACGATGTAGTCATATTCAGATTACGTGTTAATATGCGATTACTTATGCACAATATATCTACTCCCGAATTATTGGATCAAAGTCGTTGGCTATTAGACGTTGGTGAAGGAAAACTGCAAGAATCTGATACCTCTCACGTTGAACTTTTGCATTGTCAGACCATACATTCAAACAACGATCAAACTCTTCTAAGGAAGATTATATTTATTACGTACAACAACCTCCGAGCTCACATTCCTCACATGAATTTATCTGATCAACAAGCTTATTTCACTGAAAGATGTATCCTTTGTCCGTTAAACGTTAACGTCAGATCCATCAATGAACATTCGTTACAGATTCTCCCTGGAACTATGCACTCTTCTTATAGTCTCAACCATAATGCTGACCTAGGCCAAGAAAACTTACCCGAGGAAGTTCTAAACACCTTATCCATACCTAATTTTCCCGAACATCTCATCAAGCTTAAAATTGGTTTTCCCGTTATCCTCTTGCGAAACTTAAATGTTAAGGCCGGTTTATGTAATGGCACTAGACTCATAGTCACAGACATTCAACCGCATACTTTGGCTTGTGTTATCTTAAATGGCTCAAAAAAGGGAACCAAGGTCGTCGTCCCTAAAATTAGATTACTTGATGATGGCAAAGATGGGGTCCTTGCTCAATTCTATCGATATCAGTTCCCGATTTCCCTTGCTTTCTCTATGACTATTAACAAAGCGCAAGGTCAATCACTAAAGCATGTCGGGGTCATGCTCCCCAAACCTGTTTTTGCTCACGGTCAATTGTATGTTGCTTTATCACGTGTCATGTCTTTCGATAATTTAACTGTAGCCCTGTTATCCCCTGAATCGCAGACTCGCACCCTTAACATTGTAAAACGAGACTTATTAGTGGATTGAACCATGATTTACTATCCACAAGCCTTAATATAATATTTCTAATTTCATGTCACCTATTTTTTGTCAACTTGAATTTTCTTTACCCCGAGCGCGGCGCAGCCACCAATCCCCTAGTTAGAACCCCTCCAAAAAGGGAATCAAACATTCAAAACATTCTTCAAAACCAATTTTTCCATGGGTTTTTCAATTCTTATTTTGGCTATTTAATGAATTTTTTTTGTTATTTCAGCTACCAAATATTTTGAGAAACATTCAAAGAGCTTTTCTATACTTTTACTCAAATTTTTGGGATGTATCCTTTTACCTTAAAAAATTCCTTCAAAGACCCAACAAAATCATAAAATTCAAATTTCTCATTGGACATTTGCGTCCTTTTATTTTCATTTTTACTTCATTTTTTTTGGTGATTCAAGCTATCAAAGTTTAAACCAACAGTAAAAGAGCATTTCAAAGTATTTTTCATATTTTATGGATGTATTATATTACCTTAAGAAATTCCTTCAAAAAAGCAAAAAAATTGAAAAATTCAATTTTCACATTTGACTTTTGCATCCTTTTGTTTGCCTTTTTGATTATTTTTTTTTTGGACTTCAAGGTTTTAGAAATTGAGCATAACTATCAAAGAGGTTTACAAGTTTTTTTTAATAATTTTTGGATGTATCCTGGGACTCCACAAACTGAGTTCAATGTAAAAACACTTCAAGTTGACATATTTATTGCAATGTTTCAAAAATCAAGTGGAAACATAATAATAATCATAGTTTACTAAAATTCAATATTTGTATCCATACTTGCTATTCATTGTTTATTTTTTGAACAACGTTTTGAAGGTGTATGCATACATCCAAAAGATCTGTATAAATTATGAAGAAGCTATGTTTTTCTTTTTTCATATTTCTAAAATCTGGAATCCCCCCCAAAAAAAAATATTTAAAATGCAAACAAAAGGATCCAAAAATTCAATGAGAAAATTCAATTTTTTGAATTTTTTGTTTTTGTGAAAGAATTTCTTCAGGTAAAAATGACATCCAAAAATTCTGGGACAAATATTAAAAATCTCTTGAATAGTTTTTCTAGATTTTGAAAATCTAGATTCACCAAAGAAAAATAATCAAAATGGCAAAGAAAAGGGTCCAAAAGTCTAATGAGAAAATTGAATTTTTTGAATTTTTTGGGCTGTTGAAAGGATTTTTTAAAGGAAAACATTCCAGCCAAAAATTGTGAAAGAAATAATCAAATTCTCATTCATTATTTGTTTAACTTCTAAGTACATTGAATCACTAAAAAAAATTACAAGGAAAATTCAAGGATGCAAATATCCAATGAGAAATTTGATTTTTTTTCATTTTTTTGGTTTTCTGGCGGAATTTTTTAAGTTCAAAGGATACATCTAAAAAATCTACAAAAAAATTGGAAAGCTCTTTGAATGTTGATTGAAACTTCTGATCTCTGGAATAACCAAAGAAAAGAAATTGAAATAGCCAAAATAAGGATCCCAAAACCCATGGAAAAATTGGTTTTTGCAGAATTTTTTGATTTTTTAAGTCTATTTTTGGAGGAGTTCTAATGCCTCCAAAATTACCAAAAATGTATTTGTGGGGTTTTCAAACCCCCTCTGTGGTACCGGGGCATCAGAATTCAAAGAAAAAAAATTCTTGAAATGCCTGTGAAAGAAAGGAGTTCTCAATGTAGCACCAGGGGTGCGCAAGGACAGGTAGATGTAATGTTCTGTGATATAAAGGATTGCGCCTGTGAGAAAATAAATTCCCTAAAATTTATAAAAAAATAACAATAATAAAAACATCAAAAAGATTAAAGATGTTAAAAAATAATAATGATAATAATATAGACCAAGGCAAAAAAGCATAAATAAACAAAATAAATAAAAAAATTAAAATAAAATAAAATAAAATAAAATAAATGAAAAAATGAAAAAAATAAAAAAAATTAAAAAAATTAAAAAATTAAAAAATTAAAAAATTGAAAAAAATGAAAAAATACAAAAAAAAAACAAAAAATAACAAAAAAATAACAAAATTAAAAAAATTAAAAAAATTCAAAAAATTCAAAAAATTTAAAAAAATTAAAAAAATTAAAAAAATTAAAAAAATTAACGAAACAAAAACAATAGAAAATAAAAACAACAAAAACAATAAAAGAATAAATAAATAAAATAAAATAAAAAAATACAAAAAATTAAAAAATTAAAAAAATTAAAAAAATTAAGAAAAAAT
>CM062614.1:25377905-25400405 GCA_025617555.3 Puccinia polysora
TAATTTGATTGAAACTGATGGGTTCATGACTGATGGTTTCATGTAACTATGAAACTATGACTTAACCAATGAATGTTTACTAGATCCACTTGACCTACCTCCCTTGATTGCTTTTCCTACAAGGGAACAGGCACAAAACTATTCTCAAACATGTGCAATAAATCATGTTTATGCATCAAAAGTTTTCAACTCAAAGTGTGACCAATTTGTTTATTTATCCTTTGATAGACATGGTTCCTATTCAGCAAGTCTTCTTACCAAACGGTCTAGAAAAAATCACCCAAGGAAGGTTGGGTGCAATTTTTTAATCCATGCAATTTGAACAAAGGCAGACCCCTTGTGGCGCCTCTCCTAGACAGAAACTAAACTGAACCATCAACCATCTGAACATCCCTCTCTGCATCCTCAACTGAGGAGAATCTTAGGGGTGGCCTTAGAAAATCTAGTAGAAGGCATGAATGATGGGCTCAATATGTTTCAACTGGAGAGAAAATTGAGCAAAATTGATTGGGGGGATGATGTTGATGACCCAACAATCTAGAAAACTAAGCGGAAGGTAACGCTTGCAGAACTAAAGGTAAAAAGTGTTATGGAGGTACTCTATGAACAGCTTGAAGAAAAAAGTGGGATTCACCCGTCAAAGTTCAGTGGGGAGGGTCACTTGGAGGCCCTGTACTTAGCACATCCAGAGGAAGTAAAGATTTCAAAACAATTCCTTCATATTGCTATTTTGGATTGTACTTATAAAACAAATAAGTAGAAAACCCCACTATGGCATGTTGTAGGAATGACAGCCAAGCAGAAAGCTTTCACAAAAGCTCTTTTTTTAATAACCACAAAAACATTTGAGTTTTACAGTTTGTCTGTAAATGCATTAAAGGAGTTGGCTTATGATCCTGAGAGACTTCCAAAATTCTTTGTGACAGACCATGAAAAAGCTCTGATTTGTGCAATTGAATCAAGTTTCCCAGAGTCATCAAGACAATGTTGCAATTGGCACTTGTCTAAAAACATGAAAGCAAACTTTAAAGCGCGCTTTTTTAATGATGTTGGAGGATGGAAAAGCTTTATGAATCTGTGGGCAAAGTATGGGGCCTCAAAGACCAAGGAGGAGGCAGAGGTAAATGATGCGGAACTCAGAGTAGGTCCAAATCACTGCTTCTTATTCTTCCTAGTTTTATGTTCTGACCTTTTGACTTTAATAGTGTTTTGAGAAAGACTCTGAGGATGTACTCAAGTATATGGGAAATAACATTTTCCCTATCAAAGAGACATTTGTAACAGGGTGGATTTGTATAAACCCAGATTTTGGAAACAAAACAACTTCTCAGGCTGAAACAGCCCATGCAACTCTCAAACAATTCCTCGCAAGCTCTTTGGGAAACCTGTTGGATGTTTGGAAAAGCCTTGACAGAATAGTTTTGAATCAAATTACTTCAGTTAATGCATCACTTTATAAATCTTGAATTAAGTTAGGGACAGTTCTTCCCCCTGAACTGTTGCCATAGAGTTACAAATTTTCTTTAGAGTCAATACATCTTGTTAGGGAACAATTCAAGAATTTCAAACGTGATCATGATGGCAAAGTCTGCACCAAGTCATAATTCAAGACTATGGGTTTGCCCTGTTCCCACCAAAAGGTGAACATCTAGCATTCAGAGGATCAGTGGTACCTGAAGATGTTCATCCTCAGTGGAGGTTGGACTATGACCCTTCCAGCCCTAATTCTATAAGTTGGCTTAAGTTTGATTGTTCAAGTTGGATTGTTCAAATCGCTATGTGATTAATACTTTTTGATTAACTAATTCACTAATGGTTCATCCTTTTGAATTTTTCCAGTGCAATGTTGATGAAATGCTAAGCATTTCTCAGTTATGTGAAAAATTCAATGAAATTATAGTGGAATCTCCAGATCATGAGAAAAGCGGCCTTTTGAAGTATATCATTCAGAAGATTACAAAATATCAATTCAAGCCAAGACTTGAACCTTAAGTCTTACGATCAAGTGGGGGCAGGCCAAAATTGACAGATACGCGGCAAGAACCATCTTGGTTTGAGCTTGTTGAAAAACAACTCAAGGGGGAAAAAAGAACTAGAAGGGCTCCAAACAAGAAAAGACAAAATATTGTAAGTCTTTTCTTTTGAGATATGTTCATTTTTTGGGTTTAATGAACTTAGTTACTAACTAATGATGAATTTTTAGCCAAAGTTGGAAGAATCTGAATCTGAATGTCATATTTCAGAGCAAGAGACTGAAAGTGAATTTGGATCACTTAATTTTGAATCAGAACCCTCTTCAGAGGAAGAGAACATGCAGCAAAGCTCAACCAGAAGCTCATCCTTGGTGAGTTTTCATTTCATTGATACAAATAAAAAAATGAATACTAAGTTAGTTTTGATGATGGGAACCAAACGTGAAATACCTCAATCAAATACCCAAGAAATTCAATAAGTTCTTTGGTGAGGTTTGGGATCCAATTGGAGATGGGAATTGCGGATTTAGAGTCATTGCTAAATCTCTTGGTTATGAAGAACATGGTTGGTCTAAAGCTAGGAAGGAAATGATTGAAACATTAGAGAAACATAAAGCATGCTAGATTAAGATGCTTGGTGGTGCAAAGGAGGTTGAAAAGATTAAACAAAGACTTGATGTTGAAGACATCAATGAAAAGATTCCCTCCTCAAAATGGCTGGATAAATTGTACATGGGTCAAATCTCAGCAGACACATATTCCAAACCTATATGTTTCATTTCATTGGAGTCATGTGATACTTATACTCCAATGAAAAATGGTGTTACTGATCAATCAGATCCAATCTTCATTGCCTTTGTAAAAAATAACCACTGGTTTCTATTAGTACTTGAGGTAGCAATGATTCCAATCCTTCCCATTGTAGCAAAACCATGTTCCTTGATTTCTAAAAAAGCCTCTGGTTTTGTTGATCATCTAAAGGATCAACTGCAGTTTTATTATAGATTGTAATACACTATGACTTCATTTCATCATTGTTTTTCATACAAATTGTAATTCTAATGCAGCTAACAAGTTCTATTAATATAAAGGGTTATAAAATTTTGAACATCATTATGTTGAGTGTTTTGAGTTAACATCATTATATTGAGTTTTTTGAGTTAACATCATTATATTGAGTGTTTTGAATGAGAGTTCAATGGTAAGTCAGTTCAAATTTTGTTGGGCTGATTCCATCACAAGCTTAACTTATGTTAAGCTTGGGATGGGATCAGCTTTACACAAGTTGAACTTGTTTTTTTTGGTGTTTTTACTTTAGGGCTTGTCAAAAGACTTGGATTTTTTTGGGCACTTTTACTTTAGGGCTGGTCAAAAGACTTCTTTGATTTTTGGGCCCTTTTACTTTAGGGCTAGTCAAGTTGAAATGACTTTAGGGCTTTTCAAGTTAGTTGTATTTTCTTTGGTGTTTTTACTTTAGGGCTTGTCAAGTTACCTGTCTCTTTTTTTGGTGTTTTTACTTTAAGGCTTGTCCAGTTACTTGTGTTTTTTTTGGGTCTTTTTACTTTAGGCTAGTCCATTGGATAGTATCAGTTTTTTTTTATTTTGATTTATTTATTTTTTTTGTTTTTTCTAACCAAAAAATGAACATTCTTTGATTTTTTGGTTGATTTCTGTTTTTTTTTTGGAAGGTTTATTTAGTTTATGGGTTGTCTAAGTACCCTTTCATTCCTTTTCCTTTTTCTTTTTTTTTTTGCTTGCCCCGGTCTTTCGCCGTGTGGAATGCCACACAACTACATTTGAGCCGTGTACAACTCCACATGGCTTGAATGTAGTTGTGTGGAAGTCCACACAGTGGCCAACCAGGTTGGGTGGGCGCACAACTCTGTGAGTCGTGGGGGGCTGTACAGGGCTCCAATGGGAATGTGTGTTGTGCCACACAGAAAATTTTCAACCGTTTGCACGGCTCAATGAGCCTTGAATTGAACATTACCCTAAGAAAAATAAAAAAAATAAAAAAGGGTGATGTTGAATTCATGGCTCCAACTGTGTGGTAGTGATGTAGGGCTCTACATGGCTCAAATGAGCCTTGGGGGCCCATAGATGGCTACAAAGGGCCAATTCAAACATGCGCGTCCCCCAGGGGGTTTCATGGGAGCCGTGTAACCTCCAAACGCGGCATATTTGAGCCGTGTACCCCCATACGCGGCTCAAAACCGTGGTGTTTGGGGGTGCGCAACCCCCCAGAAGTTGTGCCAGAATTTTGAGCACCCCCTGGACCACACTTGGGTTCCATAAACTCAAATTTGGGATGAACAAATACTTTGTGGGATTGTTGTTCCACACCTAGCCATCCCAAAGAGACTTTAAAGTGAAACCAAAGTGAAATTAAAGTTGAAAATTGAAATCATATAAAAATCTCCAAACAATTTTTTCTCAACTCAAAAGTGAGCAAGCTTTGTTTTTTCCATTGAAATTTGTATTGAATACTGAGGTATACCATTGCATTTTTTTGCATGGTAACAGTGGAAAGCCCTCCTTCTTCTGAAATGGCTGCGTGGAAGGTCTACATTGATAGTGCCATCAACAAAGCTTTGGACAAAGAAAAAAACGATTTGGGTAATGAAACATTGGAAGCCCCAATGTAACACTCCAAACAGTGCTAAGCGGCAGGCAGTTCTGTGAAGAGGAAAGGTGCTGTTTAGGCTGCCCTCCTAAGAGTTACAATAATATATAAATGTAACCATAATTGAGGTCCAGGAACTGATAAATAAGGAATCAATACAAGGGATCAGTTTGGGAATAGTTGGTAACAAAGGAATCAACACTATCTGAGGCAAGATGGTTGAGGGAAAGACTTGAACAAAATAAGTCAAAGTTCTGTTCAGAGTTCAATGGAACAAGGCGGTTGCAAGTAACAACACCCACAAGCTAATACCTCTGGTCCTCAGGAGAAGATTAGGAAAGATCAACTCAATCCCAACCAACCTCTAGGTTCTCAATGAACCTTCCCAACTCTCTGAAATCAAGCGCTTGAAGGGTACCAGATAACGGTGGGTGGCTGAACAAAACAAAAGCAATATGTTTGTGAAGCTCTAGAAGCAAAGCAATAACAGATTTTAACAAGAATAACCCAACACTTCTAAAGACACTCAAGAGTAGCGTGGCGGAATTCAGCTTTGAAGGATAAAGGGAGGTATAAAACTCCATGTTTTAAGCTTCATAATACCTCTTCAATCAACTGTGATTGGCTCCAGAAATATGATCAGGAAGGATCAAGACCAGTATGGTTGGAAAAAGGGATCAAGGAGTGATATAACACACTCAAGAATTCCAACAGACAGAATTCTCTTCAACCAGCAAGGCTATGGTTGGTGATAAGGATCAGGGTCACAGATGGACAGATTGAAAATTTGAGTATGGAGGCTCAAAGAATCAAGGGGAAATCATGGATATACCCAAGATGAGGATGAAGCTGAAGGGGAAGAGGCCCTTTGGAATGATCAGATTATTATTACTATGTCGGATGGATTCAAAAAGGCAGGGGAGAGCCCCTCCTTTTATAGACCAGAGGCCCATAGGCTATTTACAAGAGAGATTTACAAATGAGAGCGGAGAAAAAAAATTTTTGAGGATGAAGGTTGGGAACAGGAAACGCCTGACATGGGAGAGAGAGATGAAAAAGAAAAAAAAGAAAAACAAGGTATGAGAGGTGGAAAACTTCCCACCTCAAAAACGGCGGCAGCAGATGGCAGTTTTGACTGCCGCAGCTGCAGTTGTCAAGGGAGGGCCAAGGTAGGATTGTTGGAGGATTGAGGTAGGATTGTTGGTCATGTGCACAACAGTGATGGTTGCGGGTGACTGTTGGGGGTGGTGCAAAGGTTCCAATGGCCGCAAGCAACGCTTGCGGTCATTGGCCAATGGATTGGGCAAAGGATGATGGATGGGACTTGCATGGGAGTCCCAGGTGATTGATAGGCAGAGGCAATGTTGTGGTTTGTTGGTTGGATGACCAACCAGTGTGCAAGATCAGTTGTGGGAACAATTGATCAAGGATTGTTCCCATGACCAATTGCGCACAGGTGATCAGATGGGTGATGGGGGCTGGCCAAGGGTCTCCAACAACCGCAAACAACACTTGCAGTCATTGGTCAATGGTGGCAAATGATGGGAAGCTCAATGGCGGCAAAGAGATTGGCGGTTGATGAGTTGAGAAGGGAATGGCCAATTGCACGCGCTTGGTCAAAAAATCCAGGTAAAGCCCATGCAAGAGGGGGACAGCATTGGATGGCTGGAGAAGGCCTCCCTAGACTGCTAGGACAGGGAAGAGCTGGGAAACTGGTAAATGAGTGGGTAGCAATAGAGACAAAAGATTATATATATATATATATGGATAGCAGTGATGGATAAGGGAATGTAGAAAAATTCAAGAATTTCCATAATACGTGAGGTTCCCCGGATTGGTCACCACATCTCTCCCCAACTTACAAACTGTCCCTAGTCTGCATTTTGAACTTGAAGATATAAAGAGGAGTAAAAATACAAGGAAATTGAACAGAAAATTGGCCATTTCTTGATCTTGAGAGGATTGAAAAGTTGGAAAATATCTTTATCCATCCAAAAGAGCCCTAGAATTGGTAGAGACAAAACACAGAAGGCGTCCCAGGTTCTCACGTACGTGGCATAAAGTAGACTTTACAACAAAACGCAGCCAATAACCCTGGCGGTGCACAATTGGGAGGACTTACTTCTGAGATAAGTTGCCTCCACAAAAATGAAACTTCTTGACTTGATCAGCAGAGAATCTTCTGGCCAGTTGAGTACCATCCAGCTCCTCCAAAATGTAAGATCCACCTCTGACTTGGAAAACCACCCAATAAGGACTATTCCAACAATTTGAGAAAAGCTTGCCCCACTGGGTCTCCAAAGATTGATTATAAGCTAGAACTATATCACCAGGGTTCAGGGAGTCCCTGATCCAATTGGAGTGCTTTTCCTCGCAATACTGGACTGATTTTGCTCTGGAATCCATCATCTTCCAATAAGCTTCATTACAAACATCTTCACTTTGCTCCAGTTGCTTGGATCTAGCAACTAATAGATTGGTAGTTGAGGACACCTTGTCCCAAGGGATACCCAAGAAAGATTCCATTTCCGGATCCAAAGGGAGAACTTCTCTTTGGTCAAAGATGATTTTGTAAGGTGAGTAGCCAGTAGTCCTTTTGGCTGAGATTTGATCAGAGAAGAGAAAAAGAGGGAGGAATTTGAAACAATTCTTTCCACTATCACCAGTAAGCTTAAAAAGTGCAGCCTTCAAAGGAGCATGGCCTTGTTCCTCAATTCCTTGGCCTTCAGGATAATAAGGGGTAGTGACTCTATGTTTTCCAAGAAGAGATCAGATCATTTCAGAAATTTTGCAACCAAATTTGGAGCCACCATCAGTAGAGTAAGATTGAGCCAGGCCATAACGCATTGTCCAGGTCTCATAGAGGAAAGCTGCCACTGATTCAGAGCTAAGATTCTTAAGAAAATTTTCTTCAACCCATCCAGAAAAATCATCCCTAGCCACAATGAGGTACTTAGCACCACCTGCCTTAATATGAACCACATCCATAGCAATCCTTCCAAAGACAGTGGACTCCCCAGTGGGATAACAAAGTTCCACTGGACGCCTAAGATCAAGTTTTTGACAAACTTCACAACTCTTGCACCATTGAGAGACGGGTTTCTTCAGAGATGGCCACCAGAATTGTTTGGATAATTTTCAATAAGTTTTGGTTTCTCCACAATGACCAAGACCTTCATGGAGACTTTCAAGGATAGAATCTTGTTTAGAAGGGATAGTAACAACAATAAGAGCACAAGGATTTCCTCTTTTCATAATCCTAGAGCCTTGAACAAAGAAATTCGAGGACTTTTTTTTAAGAGATCGGAATTCTTTAGCAGAGAGATCAGGAGGTTTTTGAAGAGTGAAAAGTTACTGCTCTAATTTAAGCCAGAAGCCTTGTTGAAAGCCAGAATAATCTTGAGAAGAGAAAGAGAAGAAAGGTTGGATTAAAGGTTCTTCTTCATCAAAATCTGTTCCAACATCAGATTCATCCTCTCCAAGAGGTTGTTGAGATAAACCATCAGGCATAGTGAAATATTTCCCAGGCCTATGAACAATATCAAAAGAAAAAAGCTGGAGAAAGGCCACCCAACAAGTCATAGGAGCATTGGGGAGACTTGGAGCATTTATTATCTCAATGATGGATTGAGCATCAACTTTCAGTTTGAAATGTTGGCCCCAGAGAACTGTTTGAAGGTTCTTCATCATTCAAGCCACACCACAAAGTTCCAATTTGGGATTAGAATACCTAGGCTCTACATCTGAAATTAGCAAAGATTCATAAAGATCAGGAAGGTCTCAACCATCCTCATCTTCCTGAGTAAGGACAGCCCCAACAGATTGATAACTAGAATCAACAGCCAGCTTGATCTTGCCAGCTCCAGGTCCATAAGCAATCTTTTTCAAAACTATATCTTTTCCAACCATCATTTTGAGCAACTGAAAAGAATTTTCACACTCTTGGGTCCAAATCCATTCAGCATCTTTCCGGGTTAGACCTTGTAAGGGTGCACATATTTTGGATAAGGATGGGATAAAGATTCTAACATAAGTGACAACACCTAGGAAGCCCCTAGCTTCAGTGGGATTGATTGGAGTGGGCCAAGAGATGATCTTGTGGACTTTGGCTGGTTCCATCCTTCTTCCTTCCTTGCAGACCACATGACCAACAATTTCCATAGCAGGGACACAAGCAGCCAGTTTGGATCCAGAGACAGTAAGGCCAGATTCCTCAATTCAAAACATAACCCTTTCCAAAGTAGTAGCATATTTGCAGATAAAACAAAAAATTCCTGAATGACAAGGTAAGAGCTCATTATCATAGTTGGAAACTGGACCCCTAATATCACCATTATCAATAAAGATACCAGAATGATCAGGGATTTCATCCTGCAGGATCCACATCATCTGAGCCTGATAGACTGCAACCAAATTAGTGGGACCTTGAGGCAATTGAGTAAGTTTAAATCAACCAAGAGGAGTATTGAAGGTAGTGAGAGGGCAAGAAATAGGATGTAAGGATTGTTTGTCATAGCCTCCCATAATGTCCCCTAGACCATAGCAAGCTCTCCCAGAGAAAGATTTGAAAAATTCTTCAGTATCAGGAGGAATACCAGAGTATTTAATAGTAATCTTATTAAGATGTTGGAGATCATGAGCTATTCTAAGTTTACCATTACTCTTGAGGACACAGAAGACAGGGCTGGAATAACTATAGGTTGACTGCTCATATAGGCCAGTAAAAACTTGTTCTTGGACCAACTTGATAAATTTTTGAACTTTAGCAGCATGGATAGGGATCTTCTTTTTTGCCAAGGATAATGTTAAACTACAGGGATGATATAAGGGAGGCCATAGGATTCTTTCAAGAGACCTATCTCTTCTTCACAGAAAGCAATAGATTTTTCCCTTAGAGATAAGACATTTTTTATCAAATTTAACTCATCAGTAAGAAGCCATCCATCTGGACCAAAGTTCACCACCTTCAGAAGTTCTTCAGTGACTCAACCATTGGAACAAAGGGACCAGTAAGAGATTGAGGAATACCACAGTAAGGATCACAAGATAAGGAAGGAAGCATAAGAGGAGGATTGAGGTTGAGAGGCATGGGCTTATTGACTGGTTGGACCTTCTTGCAACTGGCTTGTACTTGGTGGCAAATCAGAGAAGTTCTTTTTTCCTCCAAGAGTTGACCAGTGAGACTTGATTACAAAAACTGAGTCCAAGTTCCAAAATTTTCCATGTCCAATGTTCTGCAATATCCTCAAAGGAAGCCTTTTCCATAAATGGAGAGACAGGAGATAATACATTTCTCACATGTGTGCCACAAGGTAGGGTTTTTAAAATGATGGTAGAAGGTTGCCCTGGCAGTGCACAATTGGGAGGACTTACTCTTAACCCAAATTGCCTCCACTGAAGCCCATATTCCTCCATACCAAAACCACCAAGAATAGAATTGGGATCAGGGTCTAGTTTATACTCATTACAGAGATTCAAACTGGAACTGAGAGAAGATTGATCAGACCTAAGAGTACAAGGAAAAGAAGACACAACAGATCCAGAGAAAGAAGGAAAAGAAATATTTTTGGGTTTTTCTGTTTTGACATGTTTTTGATTTTTGATATTTTCTAGTTTAGATGAAAAAGATGAAAATAATGAAAAATAATCCTGGGGGATGAGAGTTGACCCTTGAGTTGAATTCTGAGGCTGGAATGAACTAAAACTATGAGTAGGATCAACTATTCCCATAAAAAATGAGAGGAATTGGAATTATCCTTCTGCTTCCCCTTTAAAGAAAATTTAGAAGAATAACCAGGAAAATCTCTTTCCAAACGGCCAGAATCCAAAAAACAGAGAGGAACTTGAATCTTTCTACCATCAGAATCAGGGAGAAGAATTCTCTTCCCAACTTTATCAGAAAACATCAGAGTAGCACCAAAATCCATCAAGAAAGGTTGTCCCAAGATCATCGGCCCTTCCAAAAAAGTGATCCAAAAATGACAGGTTCCAACAATATTTCAACCAATCCTGACTGGAAAATCTTCAGAAATACCAAATTATTCACAAGATTGATTACCTATCCCATAGACTGCAGAGCTGAAGCTAACCCTAGGACTGATTTTGAGTTTACAGGCCATAGCATCCAAAATGAAGTTGAGCTGAGATCCAGAGTCCACAAGAGGAGAAACAGTTTTAGCTGAGTCACCAAGATAACAGGGGAGGAAACAAAGTGGACAGGAGTAAAGATTGGAATCTGAAGAAGGACTAGTTCCACCAGAGTCCTCCATCAAAGTTCCAGAGGAGACCTTTAATTTTTCAGGACCAATCTCCACACGTCAACAAGAGACCCATTTCTTCATCCCTTCAGCAACAGATGGAGAGATCAACAGGAGTTCAGCCACATAGAGATCAGAAATTTTGAGATCAGAAATTTTCTTTAATACTCCTTCCACAGCATTGGGGTAGTCCTTGGAGATTCCCCTTTTGAATCAAACTTTGGGCTGAGTGGAGGGAGGAAGTTCAGGTGAGGCAGGTACTAAAGTGGGATCAGAAGGCTGAGGTGACTTGGATGATAGAGGAGGATCTGGGTTATCTGGAAACCTTTCCGTGAGTGGCTCCTTTTCCACCACCATGTCTTCTACATCAGAGGAAGGAGGCTCAGGTGAGGATTGACGTTTGACTGGTTTTTGAAGAATTGAAGTTGGCAAGGAAGGGGCTTGGTGAGGTTTAGGTTCCTCAAGTTTTTTCCTGGCTGGATCAGATTGATAAGTATGCCCAGAAAGACTGGAGGAAGAGATAGCTGGAGGATACCAAGTTTGAAGAGTACCACAGCAAGATTGGAAATCAAAAGAAGCAAGGGATTCTTTCATTGGAGGTGGGGGCTGATAAGAGGCCACCACATGAAAAATAGGGAAAGACAAATCAAAAGGGATCAGAGCACTGTTAAGAAGAAAAAAATCGTTCCCCTTCTACTCCACCAAATTTTCCTTTATATCCTTCTGGAGTTCCAGGCATTGTCCCATTCCATGGCCTTCCCAATGACAGTAGTAAAAGACCAGGATAGATTTAGGGACAGGAGTAGAGGGCTTAGGAGTAACAATAGAGGAAATCTTTTGATCTATTTTGCTCTCAAAAGCTTTAAGCATCTTGGTGATTTTGTCTAGAGTAGTAGGTTCTCAAGTAGAATTAGGATCTGGTATAGGTCTTTTATCTGCCATCATCTTATTCATAATATTGTTGGACTCTTTAAAAGAAGGAGCATGGACTGGTTCAGTGATTCTAGGTTTTTCAAAAGTTAAAGCGGTTTGACCTTTTATAGCTTCATCCACAGTACTCCTAAGGATAAGGAAAACAGGGAGCTTGAATTGATTATCCCTGGTGGTGATCACAGATCCAGATTTGACCAATTTGTCCTTAATCCTTTCCTGCACAGCAAACAAAAAAAATTGGAAGAATTGTGCTTGAACTTTGTCCACTGAATCAATGTGATTTTTTTGGATAAGATAGTTTTGGATAGGATCCCAAGACTTCCTGAAAGACTGGTAGTCAGACGCTGAAGAGACACCACCACTCAAGATCCATTGAGAGACAAGAGCATCCAAGTCCTGCAAAGTAAACCAAGCTACATCTATTTTACCCCAATATGCCAACATTGCCTCCTTCAGAAGCATCAAGTCATGGGATTTGAATCCTTCAAACAACTTGATTAATTCCATAACTTCATCAGAGGAGATAAAGAATTGTAACTGATAGGCCATATTGTAATTGCTTGCTCCATCCACTTCAGCAGACATTTTGTAAGAGTCCAAGAAACGTTCAACATTTACCCCAATGAACCCTAAGTTCTTGTTCTGAGGTTTGATCTTAACCATCTTTGGTCAAGCAGATGTTATAATTATGGCCAGCAATTAGCTTAGGCAAATGAGCAGTATTTAAAGCAAAAGAAATGCTGGACACTGTGTGTCAATAATGGCTAATGGGGCTCTCACAATGGGGCAATATGTTGGATGAATTCGATTGGATGATGAATGAATGATGGAAAACAGCAGGGAGAAGAGCTCCTTAAGTACAAAAGATTGGCCTCTTGTGAGCCCATGATACAACAAGCCAAAAGGCAAATTTTCCGCCCCAAAAGAGCTCTACAGGCTCTACAAGCCTTGTTACTTGGTTTGGACTACATCAGCCCACATGGCATCAGTCCCTGAACCCTTACGACCAGCCTATTCCGGTCCATTCTGGTGTTTCCACCGTTACGGGGCTGAACCAGCCCCTTTGCTGTTCAATCCCCTGGCTGGTTGTCTATTACAACCGGCCCTGATGGCCTTATTACCTCTGTTACGGGCTGGTTGCCTCATGCATCCAGCCCCTGGCCCCTCAAATGGGCCAGGTGGGTCCCAGGACTCACCTGGGTCCGGTTTCAACCTCACTAGGGGGGGGTGTAACCGGCGGACATGCCGCCCCCCCCCTTCTTCTCTCAAATCCCTGGTGGGGGCGGTCAAATCCCCTCACCAGGGGCCCTGGGGGTCGATACCCCCAGGGCGTCGTCAAGGTAAGGATGGCTGGGGGGTGGTCAGATCCCCCCTGGCCCGTCGCTCCTCCCCCTCGGTAAAGGGGGGGGGAGAGCGCCCCTCGTCACCTCTTTGCTACAAGGTGGGAGGGTGATCAAATCCCCCCCACCGTCCGGTTGCTACACTCGCGGCCGGCGCCGCCACCTCCCTGGGCAAGGGGGTGGTCAGGTCCCCCCTGCCCTGACCGACCGCGTCATCGCGGCCGGTCGCTGGCTGGTTCAACCCAGCCAGCCCGCCCCCATCCCCCTCGCAACGGCGAGCGAGGGGAGGGGGAGCGAGCCGGGGCCGCGAGCCCCGGCTCCGCGGCGCTGGTCGCCGGGCGCGACCAGCCGGGCCCGCGCGGCATCGCACCGCGCGGGATCCCTCGGCCGCGCAACAGCCCCGCGCGGGCCGTCGGGCCCCGCGTGGGCCGTGCCGAGGAACACAGGCGGCCCCGAACGGGCCGCGGCGCGGGCAGCGGCCCCGGGTGGGCCGCGACACTGGCGGCGGCCCCAATGGGCCGCCCCAAGCCCGAAAACTGAGAAAAACATACTTTGGCGGGCCAGCCCGTCTGGCCAAGTATGTCCAAAATAAACCTTGGGCCCAATTATGCCCATACAAGCCCATCTGGCCGTATTTGCCCATATACCCCATCGGGCCCGTTAGGGCCCGTGTACCAATGGGTCTATTTCACGCGTTTTGAGGCCAGTTTCCCCAAATCTATAACATCCACATGGGCCCGTATGGTCCGTGTGTGTGTCCAATGGGCCTTAGAGGCCCATTTGTGCATCCCATTTGGATTACACTTATACGTAGCACCCGCGTAAGTGCGTACGTATTTTAACACACCCCCTTAATCCAAAAGGGGTGACATCCGCATATTAGTCACAAAGCCTTGATGCTTGTTTCTGTCTAATGCCTTAGTCAAGATATCCGCAATCATTGCTCCAGTGGGCATGTACCTCAACACAATCTCTTTGCAGTTGACTGCATCGCGAATATAGTTATAGTGAACATCAATATGTTTTGTTCTTGAATGGAACACTTGGTTTTGCGCCAACGCAATGGCACTCTGGTTATCGGAATACAACAATGCAAACCCTTGTGGTTTATGTGTATCCTCTAAGACTTTTCTCAACCATTTTGCTTCCTGTGAAGCTGCTAAGTAAGCTCTATACTCAGCCTCTGTTGATGAAAGACTTATTGCCGACACCTTCTTGGACATCCATGACACCAGATTCTTACCTAAAAAGAATACAAAACCACTTGTTGATTCCCTAGTGTTACCATCTGCCCAACTTGCATCGGAATAACCAACCAAATCAAAGTTTGCTGACTTTGTAAACAACAGTCCCAGACTGTGTGTTCCTTTAAGATACCTCATAACTCTCTTAAACGCTGACCAATGCCTCATGCTTGGCTTCTCTAAGTGTTGCGACAAGACCCCAATTGCAAACGCAATATCGGGCCTTGTACACTGCCCTAAATAATTAAGCGATCCGACAGCTGACCTGTAGTCATTCCCTGATTGAACAAACTCCAGATACTCCTCATCTGTAGACTTCTCTAAACGAATGTTTGACTGCATAGGAGTACCAAACTCCTTTGCATCCTCTAAGCCGTATTGCTTAAGAAGAGCTGCCACATAATGGTTCTGGTCTAACTTAATACCATTCTTGCTCTTGCTGACTTTCATTCCAAGCACCTGTTGCGCCAGACCAAGATCTTTTATCTTGAATTCCTTTTTGAGTGTCTCCATGACTCTCTCTTTACCATCACCAATAATGATAATGTCATCGACCCATACAAACAAAATTGCATCCTTCCTCACAAAAAGGCAAGGATCGGCCTCAGACGTCTTAAAACCAATCTCTATCAGTTTCTCACTCATGGTGTTATACCATGACCTAGCTGCTTGCTTCAATCCATACAGGGATCTACACAGCTTGAGGACATATTCCCCTTTATCTGCCGAAAGAAAAGTTCTAACACAGATTTTCTTCATGGTTTCTGGTTTAGTCTCTACTAACCATTCACGAAAACCATCAGGAATCGACATATAAACAGTCTCCTCCTCTCCAAGTTTTGCATTCAAGTATGCTGTTACAAAATCAGCTTGTCTGATTTCTTCACCCAACTCCACTGCCAGAGCAATGATGTACCTGAAGGTGGACAGCCTTCCAGTTGGTGAGAAAGTTTCTTGGTAATCAATACCCTCTCTCTGCTTGAAGCCCTGTGCAACACATCTAGCCTTGAACCTTTTCAAAACTCCGTTTGTGTCAAACTTCTTGTTTAACACCAATCGAGACCCCACAATGGTCTTTCCTTTTGGAACAGAATCCCGCTTAACCACTTCAAAGACACTATTATTCTCTAGAGAATCAAATTCCTCAAAAATAGCACTCTTCCAGTTGGCTCTCTCATCAGAATTCATAGCTTGGCCAAAGCTATTTGGGTTAACCCTGTTACCCATTTCTGAACTCAACTCCAGGACTTCATTGAGCATACACTGTTCCTGAAATGTATCTTCCTCATATCCTGCGGCAGCATAATGGGATCTCCACTCCCCGTACCTGTCAACTGGTACTCTAACCCTACCACTCCTTCTAACCGGAGGTGGAGGCTCATCAGGTTCTGATTCCACAGAATCACCTGAAGCGGGTACTGAACCCTCTTGTGGCACGTCTGCCACCTCTTCATCTTCTGGAACCACATGTTCCACAGCTTTTGCTGGTGAAATAGGTGCTAATTCTATTTCTTGTTGTGGCTTAATCACAACAACATCTTCACTCCTTTTGAGTGGAAAGGTACTTTCATCGAATTTTACATCCCTGCTACGGATAACCTTTCTTTTCCATGGACAATAGATCCTATAAGATTTACTTATTAAATCATAGCCTACAAGTGCCCCTGTTCTGGCTCTAGGGTCTAATTTTCCGACCATTTCATTATGGTGGACACTATAATACACCAAGCAACCAATTGTTCTTAGGTGTGATGTTTTGGGGTACAACTTCCAAAACTGATAATGGGGACACTTCCCATTAACACTTACAATGTTGTGCAACAGACACACTGTGCACATCAACTCAGCCCATAAGAACTTTGGCAGACCAGATTGAGACATAATAGTTCTGACTTTGTCCAGTAAAGTCCTATTCATTCTCTCAACTATTCCATTATTTTGTGGAGTACTTGCAGTAGTGACTATATGAATGATACCATAATCTTTCAACAGCCTCCCAAACTCTTTACTCACGAATTCACCCCCTCCATCGGTAATAACCCTCTTGATCTCCTTCATCAGACCATTCTGTTTCCAGACTTTGAAGATTACAGAAACCTCCTCTGTGGTCTGATCCTTAGATCGAATCGGTTTAACCCAAACATAATTAGTTGCAGTATCAACTAAATTGATGAAGTATCTTGCCCCACCAAGGGACTCTGGAGTGAATGGCCCTGCCAAATCAATGGAAAATTCCTCTCTAGGAACATCTGTGTGATCTCTACTCTTAGAGAACACATTTCTAGTCTTGGCCCCCAAGGTACAACTCTCACAGTTGCTGTCCTTTACCTTATGGCCACTTCTATTGTGAGAAACAGTGCTCAGAGCTGAGAATTTGAACAAGCTTGCACACAGAAGCTTATTCCGAACTTGTCCACTAAGAAAAGTTCTCCCATTCATATCAATAACAAACCTATCTCCTTTAAGATAACGAATTTGGAAACCTTTTTTCCATAAACCCCCAAGAGACACAAGGTTGTAAGGCAACTCTGGTACATAGAACACTTTATCAAAAGTAATTTGGAAACCCAGTTGATTTGCAAGAATAACTTTTCCAATTCCTTTAATCTGAATTGTTCTGCCTTTCTGACCAATATTTACAACCCCATCATAATCACTAAGATTTGAAAATAAATTTGGTTCAAAAAACATGTGATCTGTACAACCAGAATCGATCAAAACAAGAACATCCTCCTTCAATCCTCCTAGTAGGAAAGAAGCTTTATCAGTCACTGATAAGTTCTTATCTTTGAGGTTAAGATTACTCACTTCATAATCAATCAAGTCCATTTCTTGATCCTCATCGATTTTGGCCTTCTTGTTGGGACCTTCTTCCACAACAGCCTCTTCAATTGGAGCATCCAACGCCACCATTGCAACGTTTTCAGTTGTGAGATTGACCTCCTTGTCATCCCCTTCGGACTTCTTCCTTTTCTTGGCCTCCTTGCAGTCCTTAGCATAGTGACCCTTATTCTGACAATTGTAACATAAGACCTTGGACAAATCCTTTTTCGCCTTCTTGCGAGATTTTCCAGTCTTTCCAACTAGGGCTGTTCCAGAACCCCCCTTCATCTTGAATTGAAGGTCATCCTTTTCAATCCTTTTAAGCACATCCTCCTCCCCAGGAAGAGGATCCAATTGAGAAATGATTCTGACTAAGGAATCAAACTCTTTTGGCAGCTTTTGAAGGATTAAGAGTGACAAACACTCTGGATCCATGTTAAGTCCAGATGACTTGAACTTGGCTATACTAGACCTAGCCTCTGCCACAAACTGTTTACAATTCGAATATTGTAACTTGAACAGTTTATTAAAGGCTATACCCTTCTGGTGAACAGAATCACCAGCATACTTGGACTTAAGCAGCTTCCAAAGGATGCTGCCCCTCCTCCTCTCATCTTCCCTAAGAGTATCAGCAACCCATGTCACATGATTCTCATCAAGATGCCTAAGGATCAGATGGTAAGACTTCTTCTCCACTTCTGAACTGATCAGAGTGTCATCTGCATCCATAATTTCCCCACAGCAGATGTTATCCAGCTCACTATCCATAAGGACAGCCCAAGCATTATAGTTCTGACTATTCAGAACTATTTTGGTAGAGCTAACATCAGGGATATAGGACATCTTCTTGGAAAACTTGAGGTCTTTGAGGTTCTCCAAAGTAAGGTACAAAGGTCTAGATGGCTTGGAAGTAATGATGATGTTGGTACTGATAATGTGTTATAATTATGGCCAGCAATTAGCTTAGGCAAATGAGCAGTATTTAAAGCAAAAGAAATGCTGGACACTGTGTGTCAATAATGGCTAATGGGGCTCTCACAATGGGGCAATATGTTGGATGAATTCAATTGGATGATGAATGAATGATGGAAAACAGCAGGGAGAAGAGCTCCTTAAGTACAAAAGATTGGCCTCTTGTGAGCCCATGATACAACAAGCCAAAAGGCAAATTTTCCGCCCCAAAAGAGCTCTACAGGCTCTACAAGCCTTGTTACTTGGTTTGGACTACATCAGCCCACATGGCATCAGTCCCTGAACCCTTACGACCAGCCTATTCCGGTCCATTCTGGTGTTTCCACCGTTACGGGGCTGAACCAGCCCCTTTGCTGTTCAATCCCCTGGCTGGTTGTCTATTACAACCGGCCCTGATGGCCTTATTACCTCTGTTACGGGCTGGTTGCCTCATGCATCCAGCCCCTGGCCCCTCAAATGGGCCAGGTGGGTCCCAGGACTCACCTGGGTCCGGTTTCAACCTCACTAGGGGGGGGTGTAACCGGCGGACATGCCGCCCCCCCCCTTCTTCTCTCAAATCCCTGGTGGGGGCGGTCAAATCCCCTCACCAGGGGCCCTGGGGGTCGATACCCCCAGGGCGTCGTCAAGGTAAGGATGGCTGGGGGGTGGTCAGATCCCCCCTGGCCCGTCGCTCCTCCCCCTCGGTAAAGGGGGGGGGAGAGCGCCCCTCGTCACCTCTTTGCTACAAGGTGGGAGGGTGATCAAATCCCCCCCACCGTCCGGTTGCTACACTCGCGGCCGGCGCCGCCACCTCCCTGGGCAAGGGGGTGGTCAGGTCCCCCCTGCCCTGACCGACCGCGTCATCGCGGCCGGTCGCTGGCTGGTTCAACCCAGCCAGCCCGCCCCCATCCCCCTCGCAACGGCGAGCGAGGGGAGGGGGAGCGAGCCGGGGCCGCGAGCCCCGGCTCCGCGGCGCTGGTCGCCGGGCGCGACCAGCCGGGCCCGCGCGGCATCGCACCGCGCGGGATCCCTCGGCCGCGCAACAGCCCCGCGCGGGCCGTCGGGCCCCGCGTGGGCCGTGCCGAGGAACACAGGCGGCCCCGAACGGGCCGCGGCGCGGGCAGCGGCCCCGGGTGGGCCGCGACACTGGCGGCGGCCCCAATGGGCCGCCCCAAGCCCGAAAACTGAGAAAAACATACTTTGGCGGGCCAGCCCGTCTGGCCAAGTATGTCCAAAATAAACCTTGGGCCCAATTATGCCCATACAAGCCCATCTGGCCGTATTTGCCCATATACCCCATCGGGCCCGTTAGGGCCCGTGTACCAATGGGTCTATTTCACGCGTTTTGAGGCCAGTTTCCCCAAATCTATAACATCCACATGGGCCCGTATGGTCCGTGTGTGTGTCCAATGGGCCTTAGAGGCCCATTTGTGCATCCCATTTGGATTACACTTATACGTAGCACCCGCGTAAGTGCGTACGTATTTTAACAGCAGAGGTGGTTGGAGTACCAGTAGATTCCATTTAAAATAAAAGAATTCCTAGAGGATCCAAAGAGCAGATTTCCAAAGTGGCTCACAAGTGTGGCAAGAGTAGGGTTTCACAAAAAACAACAAGTACCTTGCCCAGATGGTGCAAAAAATTGGGAGGACTTACTTCTAGGATATTTTGCCTTCATGGATAAGATCTGAGACCAGAGAGAGAAACAGAGAAGAAAACAAAAAGATTGGAGTTGGAAGTTTGATTCCAAACGTTGATGATGTTGGGACTGTAAATCCCAAGGTTGCTGGTTTGATCCCAGCCTGGGGGACCAAATTTAAGACTCCAAACAGTGCTAAGCCATAGGCAGTTATGTGGAGGGGAAAGGTGCTGTTTAGGCTGCCCTCCTAAGAGTTACAATAATATTTAAATTTAACCAGAATCAAGGTCCAGGAACTTGTAAATAAGGAATCAATATAAGGGATGAGTTTGGGAATAGTCAGTAGCAAAGGAATAAACACTATCTGAGGCAAGATGGTGGAGGGAAAGACTTGAACAAAATAAGTCAAAGTTCTGTTCAGAGTTCAATGGAACAAGGCAGTTGCAAGTAACAACACCCACAAGCTAATAACTCTGGTCATCAGCAGAAGATTAGGAAAGATCAACTAAATCCAAACCAAACTCCAGGTTTTCAATGAACATGCCCAACTCTATGCAATCAAGCGCTTGAAGGTTACCAGATAACTGTGGGTGGCTGAACAAAACAAAAGCAATTTTTTTGTGAAGCTCTAGAAGCAAAGCAATAACAGATTTGAAAAAGAATAACCCAACACTTCTCAAGACACTCAAGAGTAGTGTGGCGGAATTCAACTTTAAAGGATAAAGGGAGGTATAACACTCCAGGTTTTAAGCTTAATAAGACCTCTTCAATCAATTGTGATTGGCTCCAGAAAGATGATCAGAAACGATCAAGACCAGTATGGTTTTAAAAAGGGATCAAGGAGTGGTATAACACACTCAAGAATTCCAACAGACAGAATTCTCTTAAACCAGAAAGGCTATGGTTGGTGATAAGGATTGGGTTCACAGATGGATGGATCAAAAATTTGAGTATGGAGGCTCAAAGGATCAAGGGGCAATCATGAATATAACCAAGATGAGGATGAAGGTGAAGGGGAAGAGGACCTTTGGAATGGTCAGATTATTATTACTATGTTGGATGGATCAGGTGAGATGGATCCAAAAAGGCAGGGGAGAGCCCCTCCTTTTATAGACCAGAGGCCTGTAGGCTATTTACAAGAGAGAATTACAAATGAGAGTGGATTTTTTTTTTTTGTTTTTTGAGGATGAAGGTTGGCAACAGGAACCACCTGACATGGGAGAGAGAGATGAATAACAAAAAAAAAGAAACACAAGTTATGAGAGGTGGAAACCTGCCCGCCTCAATGACGGCGCCAGCGGATTGTGGGTTCAACGGCCATGGAAGCAGTTGTCAAGGGAGGGTTGAGGTAGGATTGTTGGAGGATTGATGTAGGATTGTTGGTCACGCGTGCAATGGTGATGGTTGCGCGCAACCGTTGGTGGCGGTGCAAAGGTTCTGACAACTGCAAGCTACTCTTGCCGTCATTAGCCAATGGATTGGGCAAAGGATGATGGATAGGACTTGCATGGGACTCCCAGGTGATTGATAGGCACAGGCAATGTCATGGTTTGTTGGTTGGATGACCAACCAGTGTGCAAGATCAGTTGTGGGAACAATTGATCAAGGATTGTTCCCATGACCAATCGCGCACAGGTGATCAGATGGGTGATGGAGGCCAGTCATGGGTCTCCAAAAACAGCAAGCAATGCTTGCGGTCATTGTTCAATGGCGGCAAATGATGGGAAGCTCAATGGCGGAAAAGAGATTGGTGGTTGATGATTTGATTAGGGAATAGCCAATTGCGCGCGCTTGGTCAATAAATCTGGGTAAAGAGCGTGCAAGAGGGGGATTTGAATAGAGGGCCTTGACCTTGAATGGCCAGAGAAGGCCTTCCTAGACCGCTATAACAGGGAAGAGCTTGGAAACTGGTAAATGAGTGGGTAGCCATAGAGACAAAAGTTTTTTCTTTTTATATATATGGATAGAAGTGATGGATAAGGGAATGTAAAAAAACTCAAGAATTTCCATAATCCGTGAGGTGCCCCGGATTGGTCACCACACCAATTGCATCCTCATCAAGGGTGACAATTGAGGAACAAAATGTTTCACAGTGAGATTTGAACTCTGGTTGTGAGTGACATTTTATGTTACTGGTCTTTGCCGTATCTAATTTGATTGAAACTGATGGAGTGCATGCCATCAATATAACTATGTAACTATGACAGATCCACTTGACCCACCTCCTGTGAGAGCTTTTCCTACAAGGGAAGAGGCACAAAACTATTTTCAAACATGGGTAATGAAGCATAGTTATGCTTTAACAGTTTTCAACTCAAAGCGTGACCAATATGTGGATTTAGCCTGTGATAGACATGGTTCCTATTCAGGAAAACTTCTTACCAGAGGGTCAAGACAAACTCACACAAGGAAGGTTAAGTGAAATTCAAGCTTTCAAAACAATTCCCTCATATTTTGTTTTTGGATTGTAATTATAAGACAAATAAGTACAAAATCCCACTATGGCATGTTGTAGGAATGACAGCCAATCAGAAAGCTTTCACAAAAGCTCTTGTTTTTATAAAAAAAGAAACGTTTGAGTTCTACAGTTGTTCTTTAAATGCATTAAAGGAGTTGGCTTATGATCCTGAGAGACTTCCAAAAGTCTTTGTGACGGACCCTGAAGAAGCTCTGATTTGTGCCATTGACTCTAGTTTCCCAGAGTCATCAAGACAATG
>CM062614.1:25407905-25447905 GCA_025617555.3 Puccinia polysora
TCTGGGAGATGTTTGATAATTGGCATTTGGAGGGGAATTGAGGGGAAAATAAGTTGATGGCGCCTACTTTGATAAAAGTAACACTGGATTTTTGTATGTATCTGCAAGCAGGAAGCTATGGCAAGGGAATTTCATCCATTAAATTTGAGGGGAAGGTCCAGAAGTGTGGTTGAGTTGTTTTCTTGCTTTTTCAAAATTTTCATCCAAGACTTGATACATAGATTTTTCATCCTTGAAGAGAGAGTTTTATTCCAGTTCCTTGATCATTTCCTGATGTATTGAAATCCAATCTTCAGATTTATGGCCCAAATTAACTGCTACTGATATAAACCCACAGTTCCCATCACCCACCATATCTTGAACATGTGAAATTTGTGGTATGGCTGACATTGGGAAAATGAAATTTTTGTATGGATACTAAGGAAACAAAGATGAGTATTACTTAAGATGAAATGAAAAAAAAACAATTCATACTGAATTTATCAATAGCCACCACTTCATAATTATCAGAAGATGAAAAAGACAATTTTGTGGCCTTCATCCCAAAAAACAAGGTTTTAATAAAAAACAATAAAGCGAGATCAATCCAGAAATTTATTCACCTTTTCAGTTTCAGAGGCTGTAGCTGTGGGAACAAAGATTGGATTCCCTGGAGGCCTGTAAAAATCTTAATCTTCACCTAGTTGTTTTCTTCTCTTGATCCTCTTCAAATTCCCAGGACTCAAATTTTGTGAAACAATCCTCTCATTGATCATTCTTCCTGACCTTTGAGTAACAAATTAAAATATGAAAATTAATGGAAACTAGAACAACAATCCTGATCCCCCCAGCCAAAAAAAATAAATACTAAATTTTGTTTTTATATCCAATTCTTCAAGATCTTTGAATTCTTCTCCACTCAATTCCTCTGCTGTTATAATCTCATCCTGTTCACAATGAAATGTTTGCTCAATTACACAAAAAAGGAAAAATAAAGAAATAACCTCTTCCTCTGATTCCTGTTTCTTTTTTCCCTTGGCCTTTTCATGTTCTTTATTTTGTTTCCTTTTCCTCAGAGTCTTAAATTAGAGGAAACCAATTTCCAACCATGTGCTGTTAAAATCAATCCATCAGAAAGAGGTAAAACACCAGAAAAATCAAAAAATAACCATTGAATTAACCACTTGCTGCTTCCTTGGTCTTCCTCTTCTCTTAGGTACTTCAACATATTCAAACCCAGATTGATCCCTCTTAGATGAATGCTGAGAACATCTTTTGCTTTTATTGGGGGTTCCTTTGGTTCATCCACAAATTTTCCTTTATTTATTTGATTGGGGTTCTTGAATGAAAGTCAGTTGATACTTGCCTTTTAACAGTTTCATCATTTCTCCAAGGTTAAAATTTTGTTCTCCCGGGCTCAATTTAAGGAATTATTCAAAGAGTTAATCCTGAAATTTGGGTATGTTGGTTGATTGGGAAGGTGATTCATGAGATGATTGAGAAGTTTTGTATGACCGTTTCTCAGTAGGCTATGAATAAGTTCCCAATAAAAGAAAAAAACTTCCAAAATCAATTTTGGAATTATTTTTTTCTCTAAAAAGAGAAAACATACTGCAATAGGATTTTTGACTTGCCACTGGGGATGAAAATCATCAAGAATAAATTGTTGCTTCTTGATATTGGCCTTCTTCACTTGGTTTACACAAGGGATTCCCATGAAAGAAGAGTAATCACAATCAGAACAGGTGGTTAATTTTTTCTGATTAAATTCAAAAATAATGCACAATCTTGAGAGCATAGTTGCTGATTTTTCCTGATAGGTGTTCAACACAATATGGGAGACCAATCAATTTCTTGAATTCTTTCTGAGAATTTTCAATGGCAGTTTCACGGATTTGAGTTCAAACTGAATGATATATTTGGTGAAAAATATCAGAAAAGGAACCAGAAGAAGTTTTGATAAATTTTTTGAAATAAGAGTGAAGCCCTTCTATTCTAGATGTGCTGGTATTTCCAAAATGCAGGTGCTTGTTTGCAGCATATGAAACAAATTTTCTTTTTAGATGAAGCCAGTTTTCAAGAAGGCAGTCAGAAGTAGGGGAATTCCAGACTACAGTCAGTTTGGTAAAATTTTCTTGATAATAATTTTCAGATTTTTATTTGACCAGCATATTCCAATGTTTTCTGAATATCACCCATTCTTCTTTAAAGTTTTTTCTAAAATTTTTTTGAATTTTGTGAAGATTTGCCAGACACAGAGTAAATGATGAGATTTTGGAAATAAATACTCAATTGAATGAATGAGGGCCTCCTTGTCAGTCACAATGAGTTGGGGTTCTTCATGTTCTACATTTTATGAAGTTGATGGAGAGCCCATTTATAGTGTTCCTTTCTTTCTTGGGAGAGGAAACAGAAACCAACAGTGAATTTTCTAGCACAATTGTTGACTGAAGCAATTTGAAGAAGAGGCATTGCAAATTTGTTGTTTTTATAGGTACAGTCCATCATTAATACTGATGGAAAGAGTTTGATTAATTTGATAGATTCTGGGTGATAAATGAATAAAAAACTAATATTACCATTTTGATTATTTATTTCATATTTAAAAGAAGAGTTTCTTAATTCCATTATTAAAGCTTCTATGGGTGATTTTTCTTCCATTTTTTCTGTTTTAATTTTTTATATTTTTTCATAGATTGTACTAAGTTTTGTGCAAAGAGGAGAAATGGAGGCTGGCATTAAGTACTTTAGAATTTTGAGGGGAGGAAACCAACCTTTGGTTAAAGAATTGACCATATCCTCTTGAGAAGAGACCCCTGAATCCTTCTATGAACTGGATGGGTGGAAGGATCAGTTGATGGTGGATGATTGTTATCAGGGAATTGAATTTTTATTTCCCAAAGACCAGACCTCTTTCAAAAGCTTCCAGAGAATTTTAAGGGACATTTTGTTTTTCTAGTTGATGAAAGTCTTTTTCTATATAAATTGGGTTTATATTACCCATATTTTTCACATTGGTAAGTATATCTTTGCTCCTAAGTATTGGAGACTTTGGTGGAAATTGCATATCCATGGGATTTAGCCCACTCTTGAACAGCATCCCAAATTTCTGCCTTTGAATGATATGATAATTCAGTTGGAGGAGCCAAAGGGATGGGATTATGGAGGTGATCTAAATAATTTGAAGCATTAGAAGGAGAGGAAGCAGAGGCTGGTAGTAGATCATAAGAAGAAGAATCAGAGGTAGATAGTAAAAGTGGATTGATGTGTTGTTGCGACATTTTTTGTTTGGGATTTTGAGATTGAGATTGTTTTTTTTTTATGAGGGCTTGGTTTTTTTTTAAATTTTGATTGAGTTTTTGGATACAGGGTAGTTTATTGAGCAGGGTTGGATTGTTGAATTGGATTTTTTGATTTTTTTTGATTAGTGATGTGTGATTGGTTGATTGGTGTTGATTTGTGATGATTGGTGATGGTGGTGATGATTGGTGTGGTGTGGAATGGATTCTGGATTTTGAAAGGTGATTTTGTGGTTGAGGAGAGGATTGGACCGCCCCAAGAGTTGATGAGGAAGCAGGAAATCATTTAAAATTGTATTTAATATCTGATTGTTCTCACAGAAGGTCCCAAAAATGCGGACCTACCCCAAAAAGGGGCTTAAACATGGTATTTTGAGGTTAGACATTTGAGGGATAAAACAAGCTCCAAAAAATGTATATATATATATATATATATATATATATTTGTTTTATTTGAAGTTAATTGTAAAACTTTAAACTCAGTTTGTCCATAAAAAAATCAAATGAGTATCAGAAATGGCTTCAAAATGCACCCCAAAACAGACACTTCCCATTATTGTTGAAGATACATCAATTATTCTTATCTAAATAATTGATCCTAAAACTCCCCAAATTATTTTTCTTTTCCCTTTTCAATTCCCACTAAAAGACTGCATACTCAAAATTTGGAAAATCCCATGGGAAAATAAGGGGAAAAAATTTTCAAATAATGTCTTATTTTTTATGTAAATCTCATTTTCTGGTGGGAAAATGAAGTGCTAAAATTCTGATAGTATTATAACTGAATGGCCTTGAATATTTGGGAGCTTTGTTTCTTTTCATATTTTTCAAAATAATCAAGGAAAAAAAGTTCAAAACTTGAAAAGATTTGAGATGTGAAGCGTTTTTTTTCCAGTTTTTTGAGGGCAATTTTGAAGGCCTTAAAAATGGCCAAAATTCTTCAAAATTATTTTACAGGGGTTTGAGATGCCTGTCTATCACCTAGTTTTTTTTCTTGAAAAAACCCAAAAGCCATGTTTTTTCCAGGTTTACCATGTGTATTGGGGACATTATGGGATGTTGTGGCATCATCAAAACTGCGTGAATTCCTGGTTTAGGGGTATGAAAAATTCAATGCCCTAAAAAAATATTAACAATATAAATGGGGAAATTTGGGCATGTTGCGGCATCATCAAAACTGCGTAAATTCCTGGTTTTGGGGTATGAAAAATTCAATGCCCTAAAAAAATATAAACAATATAAAGGTGTTGATTTTCTCATGGGTGAAATATTTTATTTCACAGAAGATTACATCTGTGTGCCATTGCATTTCCTTGCTGCTTTATGGACAAATAATTTATTTCACAGTACTTTCAAGAATGTTTTTTATTTTGAATTCTGACACTGCAGTCTTTTAGCTAAATTTTATAAAACCCAAACAAAATCTTTGTTAATTTTGGAGGCACTACAACCAGAACCCCCCAAAAATGTAATTAAAAAATCAAAAAAATTGGCAAAAACCAATTTGTCCATGAGTTTTTGGATCCTTACTTTTAGCTATTTTAATTATTTATTTTTTTTTGTTTATTTCAGCTACCAAATATTTCAAGAAAAATTCATAGAGCTTTCCAATTTTTTTACAGAGTTTTTTATGTATCCTTTTATGTTGAAAAATTTCTTCAAAAAACCAAAAAAATCAAATTTCTCATTGGACATGTGCATCTGGTTATTTTCCTTTTGATTTCATTTTTTTTTGTTGGTGATCAAAGCTATCACAAAGTTAAAATAAAAATTCAAAGATCATTTCTGGTTTTTTTTTCCAGATTTTTTGGATGTATTATATCACCTTAAAAAATTCCTTCAAAAAAGCAACAAATTTGAAAAATTCAATTTTCTCATTAGACTTTTGGATGCTTTTGTTTGCCTTTTTTGTTTATTTATTTATTTATTTTTGGTTTTTAAAGCTTTAAGAAACTAACAGAAATATTAAAGAGCTTTTTAATATTTTTTCCAGAATTTTGGGATGTATCTTGGGCCTCCAAAAACACAATCCAATTTAAAAACACTTTGAATTAACACATCTATTGCAATGTTTTTTTTCACCTAAAACCTTAAAAATAAGCCTCTAAGAAACAATTCAAGCATCTTATTGTTTTCTCTCACTGTGTGTATTATCTTTTTGGAAAAATCAGCCACTTTGCCCTCAAAACCATTCATTCATTTCATCAAGTTCCTGAATGTTCCACCAATTGCAACAACTGTGATTACTCTTCTTACGTGTGTATACCATGTGTTCAACAAGTAAAATTAGCTATCAGAAAGGGTGAACTCTTCCAAATTGAAGATTTTCATCCTCAATTGCTTGTCAAAGCTCCCTTATCAGTAAGTTTTTTTGTTTTTTTTTTATTCAAGCTCAAATAAATAAGTTCCTGATTGATTTTGATTTTTCTTTCTCCAGTTAATGCTGGAGCCTGATGCAACTGAAGAATCTGAAAACATTGAATTTCCAACCAGAGGAATCAATGAAAAACTTTACTTCACTTAACTGTTTGAATAACTCAGCAAGTTTCCACCTGGAGAAAAACTATATTGTCTGGGTGAAAGCAAGAAGCTATACAGTGGAAAATATCAAGTTAATCTTATTCAAGAGCCCAATTTCACTTGTGAAGATCTCTAAGTCCTCAAGCCAAAGAGATCAATCTGGTTTGGAATATTTAGAAGAAACCAAGAGGATAAGAAGTCAAAAGAATAAATTCATATTAAATTCCAAGTTCAGTCACCATTCTTTGTAAAAATAAATAAATCAACTTTCATAAATAATTATTTTCCCTATTTTTTTAGGTTTTAAGAAGTTGGAAGGCCCTCAAAGGGAAGGGGAAGTGAAAAAAAAGGAGGACTCAGAGGAAGAGTTGGATTTATATCTATACTTATTTTTTCTGAAATGGATTTTTTCCTTTACTGAGTCCTTGTCATTTTTTTAACATTGGGTGAATTTCTGACTGAAGAGGAATATTCAGAAAATGAGGAGGTGCCAGTGGATGAGGGGCAAGATTCAGCAGATGAAGAGCTTCCAGATTTCAATATTGTTAAAATGGTTAGCATTCACTTTCTTTTATTGATTGTTGATTTTTTGGATATTTTCTCATGAATTTTTTCATTCAAAGTTTTATCAGAGGTCTGTATCCATTGTGAATAAGCTGGTTGCTTCTCCTGAATACAATCCAAGGACAAGAATCAATAGGTTAAAGATATCCAATTAAGATGGTGATTCTCCTTACCATCCTCTTGGGGGGAATGTATTAGCAGCCCCAACAATCCGTGAGAAAGTGAGTACATTTGATATTTTCTGATTTTTTAATTTTGTCTGATTTTTTGGGGGGGTTTTTCCTCTAGGTTTCCTGAACATTATTGTATTCTTCTTCTGGAATATTTGACCAGGTCTCAATTGAAGAAGTAAGGTTGATCTTTAGACCATATTTTCTGTGATTCCAAATTCTTATTTTTGGTTTTAGTTCCCATACAAAGATTTTATTTCCCCAAAAACAGCCATTCCACATGTACCACATGTCCAAAGTTTCATAGGGGATGGGGACTGTAGCTTTATATCAGCAGCCATTTTTCTGGGGAGGAACTCAGAAGACTGGCTTGAAGTCAGGAAAGAAATGGTAAAAGAGCTTGAATCAAACCCAATCTTCAAGGAACCAAGATTACTGTGTGATATCTGGGGTGAAACTTTCCAAGAAGCATGAAGGAAACTGAACCACATTTCTGTTTCAGCTCCCATAAATATTTGGACAAAATTTCAATGCCATGGTTTCCTTCTGGCTTAAACCTATAAGTGCCCAGTGGTTCTGCTGTCTTCTTTAATGCCTTGCACTTATCTTCCTATGAATTCCGCTCCCACTCCAAATACAAATTTTTCTCCTATTTTCTTCATTTTTTTAAAATATTTCAAACATATAGTCTCATTAAAGTTCAAGTCTGATCATTGGCCAGCTCCCAGGTTAGATTCACTTTGGAAAAGCTTTGTGACCATGGATTACAAATCTTGTAAAACCATTATTGAGAAAAATTTAGAGCTTGTTAATGAGGTTTTGGTCCCTCCAAGAAAATCAAGTAAAAACATAAAAACAATCATAGTTGAATAATTTTCAATATTTGTATCCATATTTGTTCTTTATTTTGATTTTTTCAGTGAAGTTTGTAAGGTGTATGCATACCTCCAAAATATCTGTAAAAATTATTAAGAAGCTATTTTTTTATTATTTTGAATTTATTAAAGCTTGAATACCCCAAAAGAAATTTTCTATAAGGCAAACAAAAGGATCCAAAAATCCAATGAGAAAATTCAATTTTTTGAATTTTTTTTTTTTTGAAGGAACTTTTTAAGGTAAAAATGAAACCCAAAAATTCTGAAAAAAATATTAAAAATCTCTTTAATAGTTGTGTTAAATTTTTAGCAGGTTGAAACACCAAAACTAAAAAAAAATCAAAAAGGAAAACAAAAGGACTCAAAAGTCTAATGAGAAAATGAATTTTTCAAATTGTTTTCTTTTTTGAAGGAACTTCTTAAGGTAATATGATAAATCAAAAAAAATCTGGAAAAAAATTGAAATGCTTTTTGAATTTTTTTCAACTTTTTTATATGTTAAATCCCCCAAAAAAGTTAAAATGATAATGAAAATAACAGCATGGAAATGTGCAATGAGAAATTTGATTTTTTTGCTTTTTGATGGAATTTTTTAAGGTAAAACAATACATCCAAAAGATCTAGAAGAAATATTTGGAAGCTCTTTTCATTTTTCTTGAAATATTTGGTAGCTGAAAAAACCAAAAAACAATAATCAATTAGTCAAAATAAGGATCCAAAAACTCATGAAAAAATGGGTTTGTGCAGAATTTTTTAATTTTTTGATTCCATTCTTGGAGGGTTTCTAGTGACACCAAAATTATCAAAAACATTTTTTTGGATTTGTGAACCCCAGATATGGGACTGTAGCTTCAGAATTCAAAAAAAATAAATTCTTGAAAGTACTGTGAAAGAAAGTATTTGTGTAGCAGCACAGACATGCAATGGCACACAGAAGCAATCTACCATGAAATAAAGGATTGCACCTGTGAGAATATTAATTACCTACAAACAATAAAAACAATAAAAACAATAAAAACAATGAAAACAATAAAAACAATAAAAAAAATAAAAAAAATAAAAACAATAAAAACAATAAAAACAATAAAAACAATAAAAACAATAAAAACAATAAAAACAATAAAAACAATAAAAACAATAAAAACAATAAAAACAATAAAAACAATAAAAACAATAAAAACAATAAAAACAATAAAAACAATAAAAACAATAAAAACAATAAAAACAATAAAAACAATAAAAACAATAAAAACAATAAAAACAATAAAAACAATAAAAACAATAAAAACAATAAAAACAATAAAAACAATAAAAACAATAAAAACAATAAAAACAATAAAAACAATAAAAACAATAAAAACAATAAAAACAATAAAAACAATAAAAACAATAAAAACAATAAAAACAATAAAAACAATAAAAACAATAAAAACAATAAAAACAATAAAAACAATAAAAACAATAAAAACAATAAAAACAATAAAAACAATAAAAACAATAAAAACAATAAAAACAATAAAAACAATAAAAACAATAAAAACAATAAAAACAATAAAAACAATAAAAACAATAAAAACAATAAAAACAATAAAAACAATAAAAACAATAAAAACAATAAAAACAATAAAAACAATAAAAACAATAAAAACAATAAAAACAATAAAAACAATAAAAACAATAAAAACAATAAAAACAATAAAAACAATAAAAACAATAAAAACAATAAAAACAATAAAAACAATAAAAACAATAAAAACAATAAAAACAATAAAAAAAATAAAAAAAATAAAAAGAATAAAAAGAATAAAAAGAATAAAAAGAATAAAAAGAATACAAAGAATACAAAGAATACAAAGAATTCAAAATTAAAAAAATATAACATTATAAACATGAAAAATAAATAAGATCAAATATAAAAAGTGAGAACAAAAGGGAACTAGGGATGTATGAATAAGATGACCTGAGTTCCTCCAACAAATATAAAAAATTGATAATCACTTGTATCCAAATCATATTGTAGTGATAAAAGACCCCTTATTACTTTTGGATTTCACTTGCCTACATGGGATCATTGATTTTCCATGCTGGAATTAGTTGAAACTGCTGCATCACACCATTTATCACACTCTAAAGTTTTTTAAAATCCTTTAAATACTTAAATGGAGACTCAAAAATCCCATTGGAGATCCCAGAACCTCCACTTTTTCAAAAAATTTTGAATTTTCAGACCTCCCCTGGGTTTAAAATTTTCAGAAAGTTCATTTTAGGCCAAAAAACTTTGTTTCACCATTTTTTGAAGATTTTATTTCAGTTTTTGAAATCTATTCCCCTTTAATTTTAAAAACAATCAAAGCGCATGATTTTTCTGCAGATATATTTGAATTAATCATTTTTTGATCAATTCACACCATTTTGAATCAATTCATGCCATGGATGCTTTTTATGGTGGGTAATTTTGGACTGAAACTTTTCAGATTTATAAATTTCAAATTCATGAATCTATGCTGGGCCTGTTTTTATTTTTGACAAGAATAATGCCTTTTATTTTTCTCTTTTTTCACAGAGGTTTAGAATTTGAGTTTTCCCAAAATGTAAAATTTTTTATCCTAAACACCAAATATAAATATCATAGGAATCCCTACAATTTTCCATTTTTTGATATCATTTACCAAATCCAGTCTTACAAACTGGAATCTTGATAAGATCCATTTCTCATTCCAAAGAAATCATTTCCTCATCCTTAAGAAATATTTTGAGTAAATAACCAATACTTTATTACACTTTCAGGAGGTATTACTCCTTTTCTCCACCAGATCACCTCCACAAGTTTATAGTACATGCCTTATCTAATGATCATCCAGTTCTTTTGTTAAATGTTTTTCAACAAATGTATAAATCATGTATTTAAATTTTTGAAGGCCAACCCATAAAAATCAGGAACCAGATTTCAATTTCACCAAGATGAATTGATAAGAGAAAATCTTTTGGAGTAATTTTCCCAAAAAAAAATTGAATTCAAAACTCAAAATTTTCTCCCAATTCTTGGATTATTTTCACCAGATTTTTTTTGGATCACTGCTTACTCTTAATTTCCAATTTTATGATTTTCCCTGATCTTAAAAATATCTTCAATCAAAATTCAGACTTAAGAATAGAATTTTGAGGTTTATATTTTCAATTCAGGAAGTTTCTGAGATATAATTTATGCATAATCAACATAAATATGAAATTTCTTTTTGGAATTTCTTTGGATAATTCAAAAGAAAAAAGCTGCATTTTATATCCATATTATTCTTCTAAATTTCATCTCTTCCTCTGGGATTTTCATAAAATCTCAAACAAATCTTTTTCCTTGATTGAATTCTTTGAGTTCAAATTTTTTTTGATATTTTTTTCTGAAGCACTGTGGAAAGATTTTCAATTTGTGACTCTATGCTCAGAGTGTGCAATATCCTGGAATATCATCTGAGAAAAATACTTGATTTTTTTGAATAAAATAAACATTATTTATGCATAAAATTTATTGATAATTACATTTACCTTAGACCAGAAAAATTTTCATATTCAATGAACCCAAAGCTATTTATAGCATCAAATTGTCATCACATTTGTGTCACAAAGCCTCAAACTTGATTTTATGCTTGAGTTTATTTGATTGATAGGGATTGAAAAAATTGATTTATTTTTTGTTCAATTATCTAGATTGGTGAGATCCAGAATAGGCAAGTTAAACTTAGAACTCATAAAAAATCCAGTTTTTTATTATTGGTATGGTTGACTTGGCAATTATTCTCTGTCTGGGTTTGATGCCATCAGCCAAAAATTGAAGAATTTATTTGTTTATTTTTAAATATATTTGTTATTCATGTTGAAATATTGAATATATTTGAAAGATATAATAATTATAGTAGCTCAAAGGATTCAGCCATATTGACATATTTCCTGGAAAAGAATACAAAAGGCCTTCATTTTTAGCAATACTTCAACATTTGTTTTGAATAACCTCTGAATGTGATAAAATTTGAGTTTAATTTAATTTTAAAATTATAAGTAAGGAATTAAAAGTCTATAAAAATAAAAATCAGGCAAGCCCTTCATATTCTTATCAAATTAACAGTCACAGATAACTTGATGTAAGTTATTATCTTTCTGGAAATTACTGATTTTCAATATTGATTTGTATATATATGTCCATGATTCATTTGAGTCAACTGGAAGGATGAAAATGATATGGAGAATGGCAGAATTCTTTGATTTAATTTAACTTTTGAGTTGTATTCTGTGGCCTTTGATCATGTACCCAGCTCCATACAGTCAGAGATAAAGCAAGGAAATGCATCTAAAAATAACAAAACTATTCTACCTTTTTGAAAATCAATATTGGACCCCAGAGGGCCATCATCATTCTTCAAAAAAAATGTTTATGAATTATTCTTCAGTCACTTGAGATGAATTCCAAGGGAATTTCAGACCTTATAAAGAGAAAATTAGGGAACTCATCAAAATATTACACATAGTATACACATAGTCTTCAAAAATCCAAATCCCATTTACTCTGTAAATTTTGGAGTAACTGATAATAATATGAACATATTTCTTTGGTTCCAAAAAAATTTTATTCCAATTTTTTTCTGTCAAATTCTTGTGCAATATTTGTTAAGGATTGTGACATTGCACCTCAAGAAAAAATTTATTTTCATGATTTTGAATCCATTTGTGATTTTAAATTCAATAAAATGCAATCTTTAAGAATTTCAATTAGCAATTTGGATGTTCTAGGACTTAATAGTATGAAAACAGTGATTGATTGGACAATAACAAAGAGGGATCATCAACAATTAAATGATTTGATCATGATAACAACTTGGTAATGGGGAGATGGATTCCTTAAATACTGATGGGAGTCCATCTTTGCCATCAGGTACAACTCAGCATGCTATTCAGATACAATGGCTATTCAATACAGGATGGATGAATGGATGATAAATGTTGATTCAACTGTATAAATGATTAGATTATTTTAGACAGTAAAAGTTATAACTAATTTAAAAATTTTAATTTCTGTAGTTTCTTCTTTGTTATCTTATAATGATGATGAACTTTTCTCTTATCTGAAAATTTCCATCTCTTGGATCTGAATGCAAATAATCCATTGAAAACTATGGGAGCCATGTTTTTCTTCTTGCCATTTGGCACTTTTGAGCGCAGCTTGCTCTTGGGAGCAAATTTCCATCTTTCTGCTTCAAAATCAAAAGCATTTATTTTTATTTAGTTTTTATTCATTTCATCCTTAAGAAATAGATGTATTGGATATATCCTGTTTCTTTTCTTTTCTTCATCAGACCTATCATACTGCTCTACTGCTTGAGTTGTACAACTGGAACTATGTCTCTTTGAAATTACTGTGTTGTGTTTCACAGGAATTAAATCTTTAATTACTTTCTTGTTGTTAAACATATTTATAAAATTTGTTTTTCCATCATGATTAGAAATGTATTATTTATCCATTAAGTATACTCCTGACATCAACGCATAGATATCTTCAACTGTATATGTCTAAAATATAATCATACCAACTGTAATTCCCTTGATGGGATTACCATTCTAACATTAAGATCCATCACAAGACAAAGAATCTCCTATGATTCTAGAAAAAAAAACACTCCTCCAACCCTTGATTTTCCAATAAAAACCATCAGATTCAGATTTTCATATTTCACAAACCAAATTCATTGTGTTGCAAGAGCATGTTAATTCCCTATGGATTCCTATTTCTTTCCCACACTCATGGGACATAAAATGAAGTTCAAAAACTCAGGTTGACATCATTTTTTATGTATGAGTACTTATGTATGAAGGGTGGTTAAGTATTGAAGCAGCAATAATGTGCAAGTTTGATGGAACTGACCATGAAAACTAGTTAGGTAGTAACACCATGATAAGATGGGAGGAGTGAGGGACTGGAGGGATGATTCTAACCACAAGTAAAATACTGAAAGGCTTAGATAAGTTTGTTCCAAAACCTCCTTCATTTTGGACTGGGTCTCTGACATGCCTCTGGTGAACTCATCCCAGATTTTAAATATTCCATATGGGATCCACAAGGGTATTTTTTACTCAAATATGCCCTTTCTTTTTTCTCAAATTCTGTCAACCCTGGAATTTCCTTTTGAATTCCACTTGTTCTGCTTGTGTTATTTTCAGACAATTGTGATGCTCTGAAACTTATTGTGAAGCATGTTAGTCCAACAACATTTATTTCCCATTATCACCATTGATGTGCGCAGGAGCCTCATAATGGCACTTCAACAAATTTCAATCCAAACCAGGAAACATCATTGCACATGTTGACCACTGCCCCATTGGGCTCAGACTTCAGTCAACCTCATCAATCATCATTTTGGGTGTTGTTTCTTGCTATGGATTTCTTTTTTGATTGGTTGTAACCCCTCAAGGTCATATTTCTCTTTAGATTTAGATTTGCTCATAGCAACACTACAACCTTTTTCTTTTTTTCAACTTTTTTTGTTGTAGTAATTGGTCCATCTCAAAAATCATGCTTGTTGGTCACCAAAAGCCTTGGATTGTTTAGCTTGTTGGAATTAGTTCATTAGTCACACAATCACTCCCTTTCCAAGCAACCCCTGAGTCAGACCTCCAAAGGTTCAAGAACTTGTGGCAGCTCCCCAAAGGGCAAAGTTAACACAAACAACCCAGTCAATACTCGCTCCAGTAGCTCACAGCTCCTGGCAGTGCTTCTGATGACTTTTCCATATATCCATCTTAATGCTTCAATCAAAATGTAACCCGGCCAAAGGAGATGAACATCCATCACTCTTTCTAAACTCACATGATTAGTAGGACCAAGTTAAGACATCTCTCCTCCCCTTTCAAGATTTAACCAAGAAGTATTGATGGTACAGTTGCAACTTTTTTCCCTCGATATATTTCTGTGATCAGTTTCTGCCTTTTGGAGGTTTGATTATTTGTTTGAATATTGCTCAACTAGTAAAATCACATTATCATTGAAAAAATCGATGTTTCACCACTTCATCACATCGATTAAAGTAATCATCTTCTTTGTTGAGTGAGAAATCAGGCTTGACATACGTGTACGAAATAGATGACTGATTCAGTTTATTTGATGCGATGACTTTGGTCCGCCACTGTGAAAAATGCATGGGCAACCGGCAGCGCATCCGCAAGGCGCGGTGTTCTCGCATGGCTGCCTCCGGCGCTTTTGTGACGTCCAGATCCTCAACGCGAATGGCGCTGATTACCTGGTTGAGAGAAACGGTGGGGCCGATAAGGGGACGGCTTCCTGAGCAGCGAAACCTTATTACAGGGACTGATGCCAGAACGAAAGCAAACCAATGCTGCGGCGGGTGTTCAGTCCAAAGACCATAGAGAACAGTCGCTTGAGCTAATCACAAGAGGAAGCAGCAGGAAAGCAAGAATCTGGGCGTAAAATCACACCCCAGCTCCGGCCTTAGTCCAACCAGTCTTTCAGACTGAGTCCTAGCTGAACTAGAATGGCTGGGAAGGGTTCAATCAGTAAATGTAACCCTGAGTGAACTATTGACTCTAGCAGAGTAATTCCATGACTGGGGTCACAAGTGTCAGAAAACCCGAGCCAGGTCAATGAATGAGGTAAACTCGAATCACGGCACGTGGGGGATCAGCTCCTGCTCGGAATGACAGGGGACAATGTGCTGGACAGCGCAAAGGCAACTGCCTCGGTAAAATCGCGTGCGTTTTCATTGAAGGATATATCTATCTCGATGAAGATGAATCAGCTTTTATTGCATCAATTTGTGGGGGCGCGTAAGGCGTATCGGGGACCTCGGAGCAAGTACACAGGGTGAAGCCTTAATTGAAAACGAGGGCGAGGTTCTAGACGTAGCTGTCCAGGCCTTTCGGTGGGCTTTGGGGTGGGTGAGGACAATCGTTATGGCCAGGAACTAGGAGAGGGGTGAGGCTCCTAATTAGACGAATTATCGAACTGGGCACCATCGCTGAGGCTCTGGAACCGGTCTTGGAGGATGCGGCTAAGGTGAAGGTCGGTCTGTCGCTAGTTTCATGGTTCGGTTTTATTTAGTTTTTTCTTCGGAACGAGCAGCCTGAAAACCCCAAGTGTGACGATCAACGTCCCAGCCAGACCCATCGAGAGAAGACCGGACATACCTTCAGTCAATCGGGCCTTGCCACCAGTAGGCTGGCAGAGGACAGTGGCACACGATCCACAGAGCACCACTGTCTGGGCATGTGAGAATACAGTGGTGATGTTGAAGCAGCCTGAGGAGAGAGCGGTTTGGTGAGTGATCTGGGAATGATAGAGATGGGAGACGTAAAAGCTTACCAGGGCATTTGACATCCATGAAATAGGAGTTGGGACTTTGCACCAGTCGTTTCAATTTGTGCTTCCGTCGTTCTTGCTCGGCTGAAGGGTTGAGTAGGTCAACGGCGAGGGTCTGCGGGTGGGTACGAGCGAATTACCCATTTGGGATGGTTGAACAAGATGAGAGACGCGGAGGTGAATGGGACATGGGCAGAAACGATGCGGGACGATGCGATGCAAACTTACCATTTTGGAGGATGCTTGGAATGGGCCTGGTGATTTCTGGACAACACAAGACCCTTGAGCTGGGGTGGTGGCCTACCCATGACCCCATGAGCGACATCCAACCGCCCTCAAGCCTCAGACCTAATACGCAGTCTACCTAAAGTCGCAGCGGCCATGCAATCATCCGAACAGGGGATCCCCGGGCTGCCACAATGGTAAGCTGGGGCACCCAGGACGCCCTCCCGCCTTCAACCGGCCGCTGTGGTCAAATGTCAAATGTCATGATCCTAGCTGTTCGGAACGGGTGTCAAATTTTTTCAGGGGTCTCCCACGTAGGAGACAAGCGTGCAGGTTTTGTGATACCTCAGCTTTCACCTCGGAGATACTCTTCATTAACAAGCTTGTATTATAGGAGAGAAAGTAAAAGAAATCTCAATGGGAGAAGAAACCCTCAGGAGGGCCTATAAATAGCTCTTTGAGGACAAAACTTTGGCTGGGACAATATCCTATCTAAACATGCTAATGACCTTGGCATGTTGTGTAAGGCAAGCTTGTAGGAAGTAGAAGAATTGGTTTTGTTTGGTTGAAAGGATGTTGGCCTACTAGATGCCAAGGGCCTTGCTACTTGTTTAGAAGTGGTAGAAAAATATAATGTGATATATTTACTCTGAAGGGAAGAGAACTCCTGATAGATATGGAAATCTCAGACTTGAAGGACAAAAAGGTGCTTTGGTTTGCCTGATTACAAAGAATAAAATAAATCAACACCAAGTAAAGAAGGGCTCAATCACTTTGAAGTGCTTTCCCTCTTATTTCCAGGCTCTATTTTAATGAACCTGATCCATTTTCACCCATTGTTGGATAATTTCAGGTTTATCACCTGGGCCAATGGTAACATGTTTTACTTGCAGGCAACAGGTCTATCAAATCAAATATCATTTAAAACTGCTTGAATTTTGGGATATTTCCAATATTTGAAAGATGAATTTCATGTGAGTTAAAATGAAAGAAATCCTCAGGATAGAAAAAGAAATCCCCTTTTCCAGTCCAATCTGATTAACTAGAATTTTTTCCCAGTGTGTTGCATAAGGTGCACATTATATGGGCTTAATTTTGGCTCTTTTAAAAAGAATTCTTGTTTGTCATGGCCAATTGAAAAATGAAAAGATATCATTTTGAGTAAAAACACAGGGACTGCCTATGGTTGGTTTGCTGCCAATATTTCCACACATTATAATTTTGGTATGTCCTTGGATTTGAATTCATCTTAAGATACAGCTGGCAATGCCATGACCTAGCTGGTGGAGCTCAAATCTATCAATAAAGATTGAGGGGGTGATGGATTTTGAAACTTGAAGGGAGCTAATTCAATCTACAGTGCCTATACATTCATGAATCAAAGACATATTCAGATATTACAGATAGGAATACTTAATTTGGTTGAGGAGAAATCCTGAATATATGCTTGATAAAGCACACTTAAAACGGGAACTGGGGTTTTTGGAGAGGGAGATTCCTACCATGGTGCAAACAATGGGTTTGAGCTTAGACATGAATTATTTTAAGGGACTGACTAAGCCACATATCACTTATTCAATTCCAAGAATAAATATTTTATTCTGGTGGCATGGGGTCTGATGGTGTTGCAAGGGCTGCTGGGATGCCAGCAGGGCTTGGCACATGAGTACTCTGCTCACAGAAAGCTTGAGGGGATGTTTTCTGAGGAAACTCTGAAGGGGGAAGAGTAAATGATAAAGTAAGGGATAGGAGTGCTTAAATTTCACTTTCTGGGATGGATTTCCTATTAAGAAGTAGTAAACTGATTTTTTGAGGGAAGAAAATCAGGAAAGGGGAAATGAGACTGTTTTATATTAAAAGGATCTGAAAATGAGGTATAAAGGGAGCTTCAAGGGAACAGGACTAGGTGTAATACAAGCCAAGGAGTTAAGTTTACATGTGAAGTTCCAAGATCAGTCAAGGCTATGGTGTGAGGACTCTTGGTACTGTACTACTATGTTGGGATAGGCTAGCTACTTCATTGGGATAGGCTAGCTACTACATTGGGATAGGCTGGCTACTACATTGGGATAGGGTAGCTACTACATTGGGATAGGGTAGCTACTACATTGGGATAGGCTAGCTACCAAATTGGCATAGGCTAGCTACTACATTGGAATAGGCTAGCTACCACATTGGGATAGGCTAGCTACTACATTGGGGAAAGCTCTCAGGCATGGGTTATCTAAGTTGGTAACGTAAATTTGAAGCATTCAAAGTGTACATGGGAGTCATGACAATATTTAATAAGAGGTGGGAGAGTATGTTATACAATCTGCAGGAGGATGTACAAAAGGATCCCCAAAGGATAAACCATGACAGAATATAGGATAGACAGAGTAGATAAGGTTAGAGGTATGTGAAATCCTGGGAGATTAAGGATGTTCAAACCTGGCAGATTAAGTATATCCAAGCCTATGGGGGCCTAGGTGTATACCAACAGTAGATAGAATAGATGTAGATAATGATCATAAGGTATATGTACTTGGATGAGTTTCTTTGTAGCTGGAGTTCCTTTGAGTTGAAGGACTGAGTTTCAAGTGTTTCAGATGGTATTAATAAATGGTTTAAGGGATAAACAGGGTTCAGATGGGGCTGTCATCTAGTAATTCTCCATTATATTTGGGTTTATGCAGGTTCTGATGGAAAAAATTGGGTGAAAATAGTAGCAATCAAGGCTAGAAGACAGTATCTGCGCTAAAGAAATAGCAGAAAATTGGAGGTCTAGCAGGCATGATTCTACTTTTTAAGGAGTGACCTAAAAACACATTATTGACAATAATAAATTTAAAGGAAAAATATTTTACTTTGTTTTTACAATTTTTTTATTGCTTCAAATTCCCAGTCTTGAAGTGTTGAAGCATCAAATTAAAATTTCAAAGCGTCAAAGTTGAACATGTCAAGGTCAAACATAAAATCATGTTTTTTTAAGGACCAATAAAGGGGTTTGAATTAAGGAGTGTAGATGGGTTTTTTGGAGGATAATAAATGTTTAAGGGGAAAAAATCTCAATAGAAAATTAATTCAAACATTGGGGGGCTATAACAAAGAATATGTGGTAGAAAATGACACAATTTAATAGAAAATTTGAACAACATATTTGAGGTGATAAGATAAGGAAGTAATGTGGATATGGGTTAGTTTTGGAAATTAACTGGTTTGATTTCACAAGAGCTGCTGGAGTGGGAGCAGGGATTTGCACATGAGTACTCTGCTCATAGCAGGCTTGGGGAAGGTTTGCTAAGGGCAAATTTGAAGGACACAGAGTAAATGATAGAGTAAAGAATAGGAGTGCTTAGATGGAACTTTCTGGGATGGATTTCCTATTAAGAATCAGTAAAATGATTTCTTGAGAGAAGAGGATCAGGAAAGTGGAACTGATACTATTTTATAATACAAGGATCTGACAAGGATTTAGAAAGGGATCTTGAAGCAAAAATGACTATGTGTACTACAAGCCAAGGAGTAAAGGTTCCATGTGTAGTGATAAGATCAGTCAAAGCTACAGTAAGGAGACTCTTGGTAAAGTAATACTACATTGGGTTAGGATAGCTACTACATTTGGGAAAGCTCTCACTCCTGGTGTATCTAAGTTGAGAATGTACATTTGAAGCATGTACAGTGTAAGTGAGAGTCATGAAACTATGTACTCAGAGATGAGAGATTATTTCATAAGATCTGAAGGAGGATTTAAACTATAATTCCCAAAGGATAAATCATTACAGAATATAGGATAGAAAGAGTAGCTAAGTTTAGAGGTATGTGCAAGCCTTGGAGAGAAAGGATGTGCAACCCTGGTAGATTCAGTTTATGCAAGCCTATGGGGACTTAGATTTATACCAATGGTAGATAGGCTATATGTAGATACTTGGTATAAGGTGTATGTACCTAGATGAGTTGCTTTAGAGTTATAGGGTTCCTTTGAGTTGAATTTATTTTAAAGTTAAAGTTCCTTTGAGTTGAAGGGCTGAGTGTAAAGTTTTTCAGATGGTATTAATGAATTATTTGAGGCATAATTATGGTTTAGATGGGGATTTAATCCAGAAATTCTCCATTATATTTGGGTTCATACAGTTTATTACAGGAATATTGGGTGAAAATACTGGACATCAAGGCTAGAAGAGAGCTCCAGGGTTTAAAAGGAGTTATTCTTTGTTATATAAACAGGGAAATGGATTTAAATCCAAAATCACATGATTTTTTTGGAATTTGTGACATTTAAAAGTTATAATTATGATTTTATTTATAGTTTCAAAGGACCACTTCAGGAGAATTTAAAGTAAAATGAAATTTAAAAGCTGATTGAATAAATTTTCAAAGTCATTATTATCCATTAATGCAAGCCATGTGTAATCTTGTTCAAATTATTCAGGATTTTATTCAAATAGAAAAATGTTTCAAAAAATACTATTAAATTTGTTTTCAACCAAATTGGTGGTGGTTTCAATCCATTCATATCAAAACTTTGTATGTTTTCTTGTTCCTTATTCTAACATCTTGAATCTCTTATGATGTTTTCAGAAAATTTGAAATACCTTGATAAAATATGACCCATCTATCTTTTTAAAAAGATTGTTTTATGTTTCACTAGGGTAACTATTCAAAATTCAAGATTTTGCGCACATTCCACACATTAATTCCTGATAATTGTACACAGCTGTACCACTTTTTATGGGCCCGGGATACACATTACCACCTTTTTAGTAAATTTTAAATATTTATTCCTCAATTTTAAAATAAAAATAATATTTAATGAAATCCTACAATATAAAATCAATCATTAGTGAATTCATCTATAGAATTTTGATTCTATCTGGGATATAGAAAGATTGAGTACCACTTCAATAGTTTTTAAGGTACCTTCAGCTACACAGAGTTCCAGGAAGGAACATGAAAACAGATGTGGTTCCACCAGGTTCCTAAAAATAGGATTGCAAGAAAAATTCAAATATTCAACAATATTTGGGCTATCTAAACTCATTCTATGAATTTTTTTACCATTCTATTCTCATTTTTAATTGATCCATTTTCAATGAATTTCATTTATACTCAGTTGGTGATAACAGGAAATGATATTTTATTTTTCAACTTTACATATATATGTTTAATTTTTTACCCTGGGTATTCTGGCTCTGGAATATTGGAAAGCTAAAAAAGTAAATTAAATAAACTTTTTTATCTGAAAAAATTAGGAGTACTACAAATTGATAGCAAAAATTAAAGTGGTCTGAATATTTGGCATTTTAAAAGATTGAAAATTTGAACTAACTTCTGGGACTTCTATGAAATTTAGGGGACTTTGCACAACTGATAGTTTCATTTTGATAATATTTGTTTGGCTAATTTTACAAATAAAAAGCACAATCATGTAAAAAATGTGCCCTTCCTGCACAAAAAGCTACATACCTTATCTCAAAGGGTGATGATAAATTTGCAACCCCCAGTTGTGTGGTAGTTGTGTAGGGCCCTACATGGCCCATTTGACCCATGGGGGCCCATACACAACTCCAAGCAACCTGGGGGGCCAGTTGCAACAAGGCAAACCAAAACAGGGGGGATTTAATCACCCTCCCACCAGCCATTAACAACTAGGCCGGTTGCAGAAAGGTGACCGGTGGTGGGGGGGACCTGATCACCTCCCCACCATCAAGGGGTGCTCTCCCCTGCCTTTTACCAAGGGGGAGGAGCAACGTGGCTGAGGGGATATGACCACCCCCAGCCCATCTTCAAATAGCTAAGCCCTGGAGGCATTGGCCCCCAGGGCCCTGGTAGGGGGATTTGACTGCCTTCCCCAGGGAATTGACAGAAAGAGGGGGGGCATGTCCACCGGTTACACCCCCCCCCCCAAGTTCTGTGTGGTGCCACACACCTAAAAAACACAGTGTGGCACGCTAAACAACTGGGGAGGGCCATCTAGAGTCCACATGACTCAATTGTAGTCATTCAGCGTGCCACACAACCCATTTGAGTCATGTACACAACTCAAATGGGTTGTGAATTTATCATTAATCTATTTCAAAAATCACATAATCTGTGAAAATTCAGAAAAGTCCCTAGCCACAAGGATGAGGAAGATTAATTTTTTTTGAATATCCTTCACATGATTAAACCATTGATAACACATCAAACCTCCATGAAATAATGTTGTTATCACCATGAAACATATTTCATTAGACCATATCACTCAAGCACCCTCAATTAACTTTCCCACCATTTTTGATTTAATATCTCCATCATATGGCTGTGAGATATCATGTTTTTAAACAAAATCTATCCCAAACAGCCTTTTTTCAAGTCCCCTCCAAATTTCAGATTGATCAAAAACTTTTACCTCCTCTTAATATTTTGGAGTCATTCATATTTTATAATCTACTAAGATTTGAAGTACAAGCCTAAATTTTGCCCCAGAATCCTCAAGTGATAATTCCACCAAGGTATAATTATCAAGAAATAATAAATAGGCCCAGGCTAAAACAAAAACTTCAAAATTACTAAAATTATTAATTTTTTCAAAAATGGCATCATTTTAGCATTTTTTTTGCTAAAGTCAGACCAAAAGATGTCATTGGTGTGATTACAGTAATTTTTTTCTATAATCACACCTCCTTGTATTTTTTTCACCCCAGGTAGGCATGTAAACATCCAAACAGTGTGAAAATACAAAAAAGGCATCAAAATAGACAATTAAGGTTTAAAGGAGTGGAAGGGGTTTCAGAACAAACATTTTGAGAAGTTTTTTGGGCCCCCAAAGCCTGTAAACATGAATTTAGGCCTTGGGGAGGTTAAATTAAGGCCTCCAGACCCCCTGTAGGATCTGTCTGGGGTATATTTGTTTGGATAATTTAATTATCAAAATCACTTGAGTTCATGTGACCCATTGAAATACAATCAATATTAATTTTTTGCAAGTAATTCAAATCTAAGCTCATATTCAAAACAGAAAAACCTCATCCAAATTAAGAAAAATAATAAAAATAATAGAAATTAAATTACTTTACACAAAATGTAATATTTCCTGTGTAACTAAAATGCCTTTACAAAAAAAATAAAAAAATTTAGAAAAATGCTACATATACCTATTTGATTTTTGGAATTCAAAATTTTTGAAATAATTCAACAAAAAAATCATCAAATACACAAATAGCTATAAAAAATATTAAAAAAATATTTATCTGAAGAATTTTTGATATTCATGATGAAATTTAAATGCTCTTTTGCCAAAAAAAGATAATATAGAAGAATGCTATATATATATCTATTGCAAAAAGTTAATTTAAATATTTTAAAATATCATGAAGAAAGATTCATAAAGTATAAAAACAAAAACATCAAATATACAGAATTGGTTTCTTTGAATGTGATAAGATATTTTCAGTGAGAAATAGATACCTGAAACCAAACATAAACAGACACACAAAAATTTTAAATACACCTATTTTATACCATAAAAATAATTATAGAATGAAAAATTCATTTCTATGAATAAAAATTAATATTTCTGATGGAATATAAATATTTTGATGTGAAAATTATGGCCAAAGATTTAACTTAGTGGCAAGAGAAGCAGTTATCAAATCAAAATAAACGCTGGACAATTTTTTCTTATAATGGACAATGGCCCTGGTAATTGATTGTATGAATTCAAATTGATGATTGTAAAAAAGCAAGTAGGAAACCTCCTTAAGTAAAAAAGATTTGCCTCTTGTGGGTTCATGATACAGCTAGAGAAAAGACAAAAATTCCTCCTTCTACAGGCCTTGCTACTTGTTTTGGCCTCAAAAAGCCCGTTTTTCATTTGAAACTGGCCTCCCTGACTGGAACATTCTGGTCCAATTTGTGTGTATCTAAATGCAATTATCTGAAGCATCCCATTTGCTGTTCAGTTCCTGCCTGGATTCTCTTTAAATACAGGTGTAACCATGTCTTTAAGCTAAACAGGCTGGTTGTAGTCAACCATCCCCCTTACAGCAGCCTAGGTGCCTCTTGAAATATGGACTATGGCTCACATTCCAATTGGCTGGGACCAGCCTATTAGCTCATACAGCTTCCAAAACATGCATGGAGGTCCCCCCCTCTTTGGCCAGATCCCCTGGGGGGGGGGGGTGATTAAATCCCCCTCCAGGAGCCCTGGATGTCAATTCCCCCATGGAATTGCTTTGAATTTTGGCTGGGGGTGGCCAGATCCCCCTCAGCCCAGTGCTATTCACCCTTGGTAACAGGGGGGGGGGGAGAGAGCACTCCTGTAAGGTGGAGGGGGTGATCAGGTCCCCATCCCACTGCTTGTTGCATTGATTCAACCTCACTGTTTCCTTCTTCCCCTCCCTTGAAACAATGGAGGTGAGGGGATGGGAGGAAGCAATCTTTCCACCCCACCTCAATGGTTGAAAAACCCAGCTGAGGTGAAGGGACTCCATTTGGAGTTCCCCTTCCCCCTAAAACAGCACCACATGGGCTTTGAGGCCCCATAGCAGGTCAAAAACACAAACCAGTGGCCCAAGCAGGCCCCAATGGGCTTTCCCAGCCCAAGGATGAGAAAAAACAACTTTGGGAGGCCATTTCAGCTGGCCAATTATGTACAAAATACAGAGGATGCAAAATAATGGCCCCTAAAGCCCATTTGGCCAGGGTAGACCACCCACCCCAATGGGCCCAAGAGAGCCCGTGTCTCAAATGAGTCATTTTAATTAGTTTTGGGGCCAGTTTCTGAAAATAAGTGAAATCTATGCAGGCCTGCATGGTCCATGTTCTTGTCCAATAGGATTTGGAGGCTCATATATGCATCCCATTTGGACTACAACCAAATGTTGAGCATATTTAAGTGCCCACATTTTTTAAAATTTGATACAAAAAATAAAAATATGTTGAAAAAAAACACCTATTGAATGGTAGGAATTCAAATATAATCAAAAAATAAAAACAAATTATATCAAGTGCAAGAAGAATCAAATAAATATAAAAAATTCATTTTATTAAATAGATATTAGAATTCTTAATGGAATTTAAATATTAATTTTAAAAATATGAATAAAAAAAAAGAAAAATTTGAATAAAAATTTTCAATGGGAGGAATTCACAAATTCCAAAATTTTTAACAAAGAATCCATGATGTAAGAGAATATTCAAGGGAGTTTTATTCTTATTGAAAGAAATAATGTTTTGGAATTGATGAAGTTTCTTTTGTAAATTTTAATGATATATGAATTCCTCTCATTAAATAGTTGTGTTTTGTTTTTACTTATGGTTCTTTATTTTTTGTAAAACTCATATATAAACTCCATCCAAAATATTGATTTTTATTCATAGAAATGGTTTTTTAAGTTTATTATTATTATTATCTTACTACATGAATTATTTGTTGAAATTTTTAAAAATATTCTGATTCTCCTCATGAAATAGGTATATGTAGCATTTTTTGTGTCTTTCTATGTTTTTTATAAGGTATTTAGATCCCAATGGAAATATACATTCAAAATTACAGAAATCAATTTTCTATATTCAATTTTTTTTTGTGTACTTGATGAAGATTTTGTTTGAATATTTTAGAATAATTCAATTAAACTCATGGAATGTATATACATTTAGTATTTTTCTATTTTTGTTTTATGTTAGGTACAAAGGTATTTAAATTCAATTAGAAATCTTGAACTTTCTTCCAGAAAATATTTATGTAATATTTATTGTAATTTGTATGAATAATTGATGTGTTTTTTTTTTCAATTATTCCAAAAAATAAAAATTGGATTTCCAGCATCAAATTGGTATATGAAGCATTTTACTAAAGCAATTTATGTTGTCTTTTTACAAAGTTATATTACTTCCACAAGAAGTATGCCATCTTGTGTGAAGAAAAAGAATTCTTATGAATTTTCTTATTGTTCTGCCATTGGAAGAAGTTTTTCTTTCTTTCTTTTTTTTTTTTACAAATATGACCTCAAATTTGATATCCTTTCAAAAAAAATTATTAGGGCGTATCAGAAATAAGCAAACCTGCCATTAGGGTGTATCAAAGTTAGCAAAACCGCCATTAGAAACCCGCCATTTTTTTTTACCAAACCCGCCATTAAAAATGGCCGGTTTCTGAAATACACATACCCCCTAACTGGTGTATTTCAAAATGGCGGGTTTCAAACATCAAACCCGCCATTATCATCCATCCACCATCCATGGCATGCAAAACACCCATCCACAACTCCAACTCATCAATTCTATATGCATGACACAAATCTCATCTACATTGCTTGAAATATCCATTGCTTCACATCTCCATTGCTTCACATCTCCATTGCTTCACATCTTCATTGCTTCACATCTCCATTGATTTGCATCTCCATTGCTTCACATCTCCATCACTTCACATCTCCATTGCTTCACATCTCCATTGCTTCACATCTACATTGCTTCAAATCTCCATCACTTCACATCTCCATTGCTTCACATCTCCATTGCTTCACATCTCCATCACATCAAACACATCCCAGCATCATCACATCACCATCTTTCTCAACATGTCCAATAAAACTTCCCGGAAGCAAATTGAAAATGCAAAAAAGCTGACTGAACTTTTTTTATTATTTGACTCAGATTCAGACTCAGATTTGAAATAAACTTGGTTAGCTTTGAATTCTCTATTGGAAAAGAAATACATGGTTCCACAAAGAAACACTCTCCACAACCCTATGTATGAAAGGCAAAAGCTTCACCTACTGCCCAATTTAAGCTTCCAGCAACTGTTCCAAACTTTATTGCCTTCTTTCATGAAACTTTTGGAGATGATTGAAGACCACCACATTTTCCAGAAAAATTCCTGGAATCCTCAATGCAATCCAGCTATCCAACTTGCTGTTTCTCTTTGTAGATTGGGATCAAATGGAAATGGAGCAGAAATTCATCAATTAGAAAATCTATTCTTGGTCAGTTATGGATCCATTGACTTATACACCAAAAGAGTCATGATTGCTATCCTATCTTTCTGCTGCTCAGTCCTTTCTTGGCCAACCAAAGAAGACTGCAAGGAGATATCTGAAGTAATGGAGACTGAAGGCTTTCTTGGTTGCATTGGTTTTGTTGATGGAACCACCGTCCCCTTGATTCAAAAACCCAAGCTAGATGGCAACCATTATTTTGATTGGAAAAAAAGGCAATTTATTCATTTCCTTTCCAAAGACTTTTATAATACACTGACCAAATTTGTTTTATTTGTTTGTATAGATACTCTGTGGCACTACAACTTTTTGTGATAAAAACAAGAAGCTCATATCCCTCCATGCTGGCCTTCTGGGTTCTTGTCATGATTCATATGTTTTCAATTGGATGCAGATTGCCCAACAAACAGATAACTACTTTGACCAAGATCAATAACTTCTGGTGGATTCAGCTCATGCTAGCAGGAAATATGTGGTTCCAGCATACTGCAATGTTTCAACCAATGATCCAGCCAAAACTGATTTCAACTATCATCTTGCCCAATCACAAGTTTGGATTGAGCATGCCATAGGAATCCTGAAAGGAATATGGGCCAGCTTATGGGAGATTCAAAACCAGCTCCAATCTTCCAAAGACATGAAGTTCCTCATCAACTGGATTATCAGTTGTGTAATCCCTCACAACCTTCTTTCCAACATCAAAGATGAATGGGACAAAATATTTGAAGAAGATATTCCTGATCCTCATCAAGTCATCCCAGCCTCATCTTCTACCTCATCTTTGGCCATGAGAGGGCGGATTCTACCCCTCACACTTTCTCACTTTGATGAGTAGCATTGGATTTTTAAACAGGTAAAAGATAAAATTTCCAGATTTTTTTGGTTTTGGTTGTTTAACCCAGAATCCTAGGCTGACTCCCGTTTTTTTTCTTTCTTTTTTCTTTTAGTGGACTTGAACAAAAACCAGAACCACAACTTCCAAACCACCCACCTCACCCCACCAAAACACCAGTCCAATCCTCCCTCCTTGTCACAAAACCATCACCTTGCCAAACCAAACCACCAGTCCATACCTCCCTCCTCCTCACCAAACCACCTCACCATCCACCTTCAAATTGATTGATTGAACAGTGAGAAAGAAATTTATTGATTTATCAATTGGCAAGCAAATGGTTGATGGCTTTCCAATCAACCAACCGGTGACTTCCCCCCCCTTCAGCTCCTCCTCCTCCTCCCAGTTCTTTAGAAGTTGACTGATGTTCTTTTTTTTATTTTTATTTTTTGTAGGAGATTACCAGTAATGTTCTTGTTATTTTCTATGTTGGTTGATCATCTAAGTGGTTTATACTGGACTCATGATTGTTTTTTTATTTTTATTTTTATTTATTTTTGTTTTTTTGGTAGGAGAATTGCCATTATTGTTTTTGCTATTTTCTATGTTTTTTGATCATATAAGTGGTTTATACCAGACTAATGACTTTTTTTTTTACTTTTTTTTATTCAATGCAATACGATTGGACATTCCACTGCTTTGAACACCCTTTCTTGAAGTCCCATTCTTCACCCACCAAACTCAAAATGTTACAACTAATTGATTTCCATCTTGATCCTCACCCCAATCAAAGTATACATTTGGGAGGGGAAAAGATGGAAGGAGATAGTTTGAAAAACATACAGAGAAGTGGGAAGAAAAGGGCTCTCCAGAGAAGGAGGGCTCAAATTCAGGATTCTGAAATTGCATTGGAAGTGACTGAGGAAACAATTAATGAAAAGGTTGTTTGGTCTTCACGCAAACTACATCCCTTGAAACTTTATCTGTCCATTTTCAAGAAAACTCAAAAACTCAACCCTGAAGAGTTGAAACAGGCCAAACAGAAGATCAAACCGTTCCATTTCTTCAGCTCTGGAAAAGTAAATGTTCAAGAACAATTGGATCATGAGGCTATGTTTGCAATCATCAAATTTATCCCTTTGAATGAACTATCTGAGCAAGAGAAGAAGTAAACCAACTCAGTAACAACATTCCTTCACCAATCCAAAAAATTTGTCAACACTTTTGGTCCCTCAAGATCTTGGGGTGGGAAAATGTGGGCAATTGGATGGCTAAAATTGATGGACCCTTCTGAACTATTTGGAAGATATTTGAAGAGAGATGCTGTCAAATCCTCCCCTAAAGAGTATTATTTTTTGAACCTTAGGTCTGACAAGGTCTCTCATATATTGGGCCAAATGCTTTGAAAATTATCCAAACTTGTGTTTGATTCCAACTGTGAAGCTATGATGAACAACAACATCCCTTCCTTCTCCTCATTGGAATTTGGATCTGGCATTACTTCTTTTGACTGCCAACCTCACATCACCTTCACCTCAGACTCCTTTTACAACTTGCCCCATATTGACCAAGGTGATGTCTCTGACTATTCCTTTTTACTTGTGGTCCCAACCAAAAAATTGAATGGAAAAATTATTGACAAAGAGGATGAATATCCAGTATAAAATGGCCAATTTGTGTTCCCAGAATTGGGGTTTGGGATTGATTTCAAAAAAAAGGGTATTGTGAAAATGGTTTGGGCAGCAAATAAGTACAATGTAATTTTCCTGCAGTTGATGCTGCCACCCATACTAGGATGGCCATGTCCATGCAAATCAATAGAACAACTCAAAACACTAGCAAGGACTTGGCCAGTGGCAAAATATACCTTAGGAAAAAAACTATAAATAAAAATAAAGAAGAATTTTTCATTGGTGGTGTTAAAAATACTCTCAAATGTTGTTGCAATCAATTTTTTTTTTTAAAAAAAAAATTTTTTATCAAAGTGAATATATTTAAAAACCAAGCAATTGAGTAATTTCCTTGATGTCATCCGCAGTTCTTCTGCTTCCAATACATGCCACAGCTACCAATAACCTATCTTTTTTTTCTGTGGCCAGCCTTTACCTCTCCTTTTTGAGTTGGTCTTGCTCTTGATAATTCTCCTTTTCCTCTTTTTTAAACTCCAGCTTGGACTGTTTGATTTGCCACCCAGAATCCAACTTGTGTTGATGAGCCAAAATATCATATTTCCACTTTTGAAAATCCATAGCCAGTTGACAATACCACTTCTCATTTTCAAATTGAAGTTTTTAGGATTCTATTTGTGATTTCATCAAATTGAAGTTTTTAAGATTCTATTTGTGATTTCACTGTTTTTTGGAGGGGAATGGGAATGAACTTAATTTTGAAAGAAAATACAATCAATCAATGAAATTACTTGAATCTTGCTTCTCCATGATATCCTCAAAGCCAGAAAATTTGAAGTGTTTCTCCACTTTTGACATCTATTAGGGTTGATGTTGATGGAATTGTTTGCCTTTTTCTTTTGCTTTGAAGAGGAGGTTTGTGTGGAAGCGTTGTCACTCTCATTTAAAGGGGATGTGAGAGGGCCCATTGGCTTGAGTTTTTGGCCAATCATGAATGGATGAGGCTGTGATTTTACAATCTAAATCAGTTGGGATTAACCAGACAGAAGAGAAAAGAACTTGGGTGCTTACTTGAGAAGATGTTGATGGTAGTGGAAATACAAGAATAACTTGCTCCTCATTGGCCAAGTTGTTCATTTCTTCCACCCCAAGAAGAGAGAAATCCAAAGAAGGAAGTGAGGGGTCAAAGGAAGGGTTTGAATTGTTTATCAATGCTGATGTAGACGTGATTGGAGCTGATTCTTTTGGAATATCCTCATCCCCATCAGATTGGGGCCACTCATAGGTTTCATTGGGATCATCATTGCTAGGTTGAGCATCCACAGCCAGGTCCTCAGCGTCAACTGAATCTGATTTTTGGGCATCAAAAGCGGCTAAAGGGGTGATATTGGCCTTATTTCCAAATATTTCATCCATTTGAACATGAAAAGGACAAATGGAGTCAAACTTATCAACCACCAAGATAATTCCCTTTGCTTTAATCCAGTTTGTGATACCAAAGCCGGTGGAGATTGACATTGAGTGGGCTTTTTTGTACTTGGTTAGATATTTCTTGAATTTCTCCTGCATCTGTTTGGATGAAAGATACAGCCTACCTTTGGTTCTATTCTTGATTTCATTGGCCATCAGGAGATAACAATTAACCTTAGAGGATGGAGGTTGGCCAACTTGTGTTTCATTGTTGGATCCAAAGCAAGGATTGTAGTTGGACAGAATTATGAGCCAGTTTACCAGGATGATGTGATCAGCTCTCTTGAGCTGACTTGAGCCTTTGGAAGCTGATGGGGGAGGATTTTTGGATGTTGAGTTCCTGGGGGATGTTTGCTGTGGTTGAGTGGATATGCAGGGGGAGTTTTGCGGAGGGGCCATTGCAAAAGAGTAAGTGGGATGAAGTGATGAAGCAATAAAGAAATGACAGTTAGGATGTGATTAAAGGGGGGATGAAGTGATGAAGCAATGAAGCAATGAGAGGATGGATGTGATGAAAGAAATAAAGTGATGACAGTGATAAAGCAAGGTGAGAGTGATGAAGTGATGAAGTGATGAAGCAATGAGAGTGATGAAGTGATGAAGTGATGAGAGTGATGTCGTGATGAATCAATGAGAGTGATGAAGTGATGAGGATAGCAATGAAGCAATGAGAGTGATGAAGTAATGAGGATAGCAATGAAGCCATGAGAGTGATGAAGTGATGAGGATAGCAACAAAGTTATGAGAGTGATGAAGTGTTCCAATAAGGTTGGAGGATGAAACCAGGGGTGATGATGTGGAATGACGCGTGGTTGAGCTTTTGAAGTCCTTTATATACTTTATTTGAAAAAAACAATTTATTTTCAGGTAAATTTGACACATCTGATGTGAAATAAGTGAGTTTTTTATAGTAAAGTATATAAAGGCTTCCACAACCTGTCCACTTCATACACTCCTGGTTCTCCACCTCCATCAACCTCCAAAAAATTCTACCTCAAACCTCATCTGGAAAAAAATTTGATTAATTTCTCTTCATCTCTTCATTGCTATCCACATCAATTTATTTCTTTTATCAAATCCAGCTAACTCTCATTGCATCACTATCCTCATTGCTTCATCACTCTCATCACTTCATCACTCTCATCACTTCATCACTCTCATCACTTCATCACTCTCATCACTTCATCACTCTCATTGCTTTATTGCTTTCATCACATCCAGCTAACTCTCATTGCATCACTATCCTCATTGCTTCATCACTCTCATCACTCTCATCACTTCATAACTCTCATCAATTCATCACTCTCATTGCTTTATTGCTTTCATCACATCCATCTAACTCTCATTGAATCACTATCCTCATCACTTCATCACTCTCATCACTTTATTTCTTTAATCAAATCCTAACTCTCATTGCTTTATCCCTCTTGTCACTTCATCACTCTTATCTCTTCCTATCCTCTTTGCTCCATCACTCTCATACCCTCATCACTTCATCACTCTCATCACTTCATCACTCTCATTGCTTCATTGCTTCATCCCATACTCTTTTTAAATGGCCCCTCAGCAATCCTCCCCTCCCAAGTCCACTAAACAATCCAATGGACCAAAGCAAACATCCCCAAGGAACTCAACATCCAACAATCCTGCCCCATCAGCTTCCACAGACTCAAGTCAGCTCAAGAGAGCTGATAACATCATCCTGGTAAACTGGCTCAAAATTCCATCCAAATACAATGCTTTCTTTGGATCCAACAATGAAACACAAGTTGGCTGACCTCCTTCCTCTAAAGTTAATGGTTATCTCCTGATGGCCAATAAACTCAAGAATAAAACCAAATGTAGGCTGGATCCTTCATCCAAACAGATGCCGGAGAAATTCAAGAAATATCAAACCAAGTACAAAAAAGCCCACTCAATGTCAATCTCCACCGGCTTTGGTATCACCAAATGGGTTAAAACAAATGGAATCAACTTGGTGGTTGATAAGTTGGACTCCATTTGTCCTTTTCATGTTCAAATGGATGAAATATTTGGAAATAAGGCCAATATCACCCCTTTAGCCGCTTTTGATGCCCAACAATCAGATTCAGTTGACGCTGAGGACCTGGCTGTGGATGCTCAGCCTAGCAATGATGATCCCAACAAAACCTATGAGTGGCCCCAATCTGATGTGGAGGAGGATATTCCAACAGAATCAGCTCCAATCATGTCTACATCAGCATTGATAAACAATTCAAACCCTTCCTTTGACCCCTCACTTCCTTCTTTGGATTCCTCTCTTCTTGGGGTGGAAGAAATCAACAACTTGGCCAATGAGGAGCAAGTTATTCTTGTATTGCCACTACCATCAACATCTTCTCAAGTAAGCACCCAAGTTCTTTTCTCTTCTGTCTGGTTAATCCCAACTGATTTAGATTGTAAAATCACAGCCTCATCCGTTCCTGATTGGCCAAAAACTCAAGCCAATGGGGCCTCCCACATCCCCTTCAAATGAGAGTGAAAACGCTCCCACACAAACCTCCTCTTCAAAGCAAAAGAAAAAGGAAACCAATTCCATCAACATCAACCCTAATAGATGTCAAAAGTGGAGAAACACTTCAAATATTTTGGGGTTTGAGGAGATAATGGAGAAGCAAGATTCCGGTAAGCCCATTGGATTCTCCTTGATTTCCAAATTAAGCTCATTCCTATTCCCCTCTGAAAAACAGTGAAATTAGAAATTGAATCTGAAAAACTTCAGTTTGAAAAGGAGCAGTGGGATTGTCAACTGGAAATTGATTTTCAAAAGCAGAAAGCCAAGAGTTTGGCTCATCAAAAAAATGGGATGCTGAGTGGAAGCTGAAACAGGCTGAGCTAGAATTTTAAAAAGAGGAAAAGGAGAAGGATCAACAGCAATCACAACTGGAAATTGAGAGGGAAAGAATGGAAACAGAAAAAAAGGATAAGTGGTCAATAGCTGTGGCGTGCATTGGTAGAAGTAGAATGGTAGATGAATTAAAGCAGATTACTCAAATGCTGGGTTTGTAAGTATATTTGCTCTGATTAAAAACTTAAGAAGAAAAAAAATAAAACTATTTTTGATTACAACAATGGTTACAACGCTTAACACTATTTTTAACCCCACCAATGAACAAACATTTTTTTATATATATTTGTTTTCCTAGAGTATATTTTCCCACTCGCCAAGTCCCTTAAAATTTTTCAATTTGTTTTGTTAATTTGGATTGAAATTGCCATCCTGGTATGTGTGGCCATGTCCGCAGCAGGAAATGTACAGTGCTTGTACAGATTTGCTGCCCAAACCATTTTCACCATACCTTTTTGCTTCAAATAAATTCCAAACCCCAGGTCTGGAAATAAAAATTGGCCGTCTGACACTTGAAATTCATCTGTGGTTTCAATAATTTTTCCATTTGATTTCTTGGTTGTAACTGCATGTAAAAAGGAATACCCCAAGATGTCACCTTTTTCAATGTGAGGTGAGTTGTAAAAAGAGTTGGATGTGAAATTGACATGCAGAGAGCAGTCAAAGGGTGTAGGCTTGGAACTAAATTCCAGAGATGAGAAGGTGGGGATGCAGTTTTCCTTCATTATTTCACGATTTGATTCAAAGGGAAGTCTGGCCAAATTGCAAAACATTTGTCCTAAAATTCAAGAGACTTTGTTGGCCTTAAGGTTGAGACAGGTGTACTCTTGAGGGGAAGAATGAATGTATGATTTCTTCACATAGCATCCTAATAACTCAAAGGGGTGCATTGATTTTTGCCATCCAATTGCCCACATTTTTCCACCCCAAGATCTTGAGGGACCAACATTTTTGACCAATTTTTTTGTCTTGTGAAGGAAAGTTGTCACAAATTTGATTTCCTTCTTGTCTTGGTTGGAAAGTTTATCCAATGGGACAAATTCAATTATTGCAACAAGACACTTGTGATCAGAATTATTGAAAACAATTGATTTTCCATGGGTGAAGAAATGGAATTTCTTGATTTTCTGCTTGGCATGTTCAAACTCAGTGGGTGAGGGTTTTTGATTGTTCTTTTTCTTTTTGGCAGTGATGACAGGATACAGATCCAAAGGTTGTAGTTTCTGTTCAGACCATAAAACCTCTTAATTGATGCCTCCCTCTGCATGTTCCAAAGAGATTTCTGATGCCCTAGTTTGATACCTCTTTTGCTTCAAAGCCCTCTGCTTGCCACCTCTCTTTATGTTTGTCACCTCATCTCCTTCCATCTTGTTCCCTCCCAGGCAAATTCTCTGCTTGGGGTTAGGATCAAGAAGGGATTCAATTTGGAGTATAACATTGTGAGTATGGTGGGAGAAGCAAGAGAATGAAAGCAAAAGGGGTCAAAGAAGGGTTAAAAAAACCATTTCAGTCACGTGATGATAAAAATAATTTAAAAAAACAAAAAAAAATACCAGGGTGTGAAAAAAACAGGCTGGGGTCCATGGGCCAATGAGGATGGGGCAGGCTGGGCTTGATTGGCTGGGGAGGAGGTGGGGCTCCATTGGCTGGGCAGGAGGAGGGGGGGTGGCTTGGGCAGCTAGGCAGCAGGGGGTTGGGCAGGGGCTGATGGCAAGCAAGGCAGGGGTGGTTGGTGCCTGCAAGCAAAGGGAGGGCCGTTGGCATTGGCAAGCAATGGGGGGGCTGCTGGCATTGGCAAGCCAAGGGGGGGGGGTGGTTTGTGTTGGCAAGCCAAGGGGGGGCGGTTTGCGTTGCCATTGGCATGGGAAAGCAAGTTGGTGGCCGTTGGCATTGGCAAGCCATGGGGAGGGTGATACAATCAAAGGGGGGGGGGCAATACAATCCAAGGGGGGGGAGAAAGAGGGATGGTTTTCATGGCCGTTGGCATTGGCAAGCAAGTTGGTGGCCATTGGCATTGGAAAGCCAAGGGGGGGGGCAAGAGGGGCAGTTTGCGTGGCCTTTGGCATTGGAAAGCCAAGGGGGGGGGGGTGATAGGGGCATTTTGCGTGGCCAGCAATTTGGTGGCTGTTGGCATTGGCAAGCCAAGGGGGGGGGGAGCGGTGTTAGTTGGGAGCAAGGGGGAGGGAGGAGGGAAGGGGCTCACCTTAGGGATTGAGAAAGGCGGTTAGGGGGGACCTAAAGGTTTATTGACAAAGGATCAGCAACCTGTGAGGGGCAGGAAGAGGAATAGGGGGGAGGGGGTGTACCAGGGTTGCCAACCAAAGGAGGAGGGGAGGCAGTGAGTGAGGTGAGGTGAGGTGGTGGTGGTTGGTGAGGTGGAGGTGGTTTGTGAGGTGGAGGTGATGGGTGAGGTGGAGGTGGTGGGTGAGGAGGATAGTGTTAAAATACATATGCACCTAAGCATGTGCTACTTATAAGTGTAATCCAAATGGGATGCACATATGGGCCTCTCTGGCATATTGGACACTCACACGGACCATAAAGGCCTGTGTGGATGTCACGTATTTGGGGAAACTGGCCTCAAAACGCGTGAAACAGGCCTATTGGTACACGGGCCCTAACGGGCCCAGTGAGGTATACGGTCAAATACAGTCAGATGGGCTTGTATGGGCATAATTGGGCCCAAGGTTCATTTTGGACATACTTGGCCAGAGGGGCTGGCCTGCCAAATTATTGTTTACTTAGTTTTTGGGCTTGGGGCGGCCTCCCGTGTTGCAGCCCGGTTGGGGGCTGCTGCCTGTGTTGCGGCCCGCTTGGGCCCGCTGTTTTTGCCTTTGGCCCGTCTATGGGGCCCGACAGCCCACGCAGGGCCATTGTAGGGGGCAGGGGGACTCAAAATGGAGCCCCCTACTCCGGTTGCAGCTGTTGAGCCCGTTGCGGCTGCCGCAGGGATGGAGGCCCCGGCTCCTCCCCCTCCCCTTGCTTGCAATTGCAAGGAGGAGGGGGAGGGCTGGCTGGATGGAACCAGCCAGCAACCGTTCATGGTGGGGGGGACTTGATCACCCCCCCACCAAAGGTGGTGGCTAGGCCGGTCACATCAAGGCGACCGGTGGTGGGGGGGAATTGACCACCCCCCCACCAAGGAAGGGGCGCTCTCCCCCCCCCCTTTACCAAGAGGGAGGAGCAACAGGCTGGAGGGGACCTGACCACCCCCCAGCCCACCTTAGAATGACAACACCCTGGGGGTATCCACCCCCAGGGCCCCTGGTAGGGGGGTTTGACCGCCCCCTCCAGGGATCTGTGAGAAGGAGGGTGGACAGCATGTCAGCTGGTCACCCCCCCCCCCCATGTGTGTCTGAGACCGGACCCAGGTGTGTCCTGGGTCCCTCCTGGCCATTTGTATGGCCAGGGACTGGTTGCATGAGGCAACCAGCCAGCATGAGAGGTAACAGGCCAGTTGTAATAGACAACAGACCAGGGTTTTGAACAGCTAAGGGGCGGGTTCAGCCCCATTGAGGTGGAAAAACCAGAAATAACCGGAATAGGCTGGTTGTAAGGGTACAGGGACTGATGCCATGCGGGCTGATGTAGTCCAAACCAAGTAACAAGGCCTGTAGAGCCTGTAGAGCTCTTTTGGGGGGGGAAAATTTTCCTTTTGGCTTGTTTTATCATGGGCTCACAAGAGGCCAATATTTTGTACTTAAGAAGCTCTTCTCCCTGCTGTTTTTCATTATCCATTCATCATCTAATCAAATTCATCACCAATATCATCCAACGTATTGCCCCATTGTGAGAGCCCATCATGCAATTATTGACACAAGGTGTCCAGCATTTCTTTTGCTTTAAACACTGCTCATTTTCCTAAGCTAATTGCTGGCAATAATTATAACAGAAAGTGCACCCATGGTTTGGTGGGGTGAGGTGTTGGGTCTGTTTTGTCTAAGTCCACCAAAAGAGAAAAAAAAATCCCAAGTGAGTCAGCCTAGGAATCTTGGTTGAAAAAATAAAACCAAAAAAAAAAAGTGAAGGGATTTTTTACCTATTTCAAAATCAAACATTACTCATCAAAGAAAGCAAGGGTGAGAGGTACAATACTTTCTCTCATATAAGAAGATAAGGGACAAGATGAGACAGGGATGACTTGAGGCAGATCAGGAATATCATCTTCAAATATTTTGTCCCATTCATCTTTGATGTTGGCCAAAAGTTTGTGAAGGATTAAACAAGTGATAATCCAGTTGATGAGGAGCTTCATATCTTTGGGGTTTTGAAGCTGATTTTTCATTTCCCTTAAGATGGCCCATCTTTGTTTCAGGACTCCTATTGCATGCTCAATCCAAACTTGTGATTGGTCAAGATGATAGTTGAAATTGGTTTTTCCTTGATCATTGAACAAAACATTCCAGTATGCTGGAACCACATATTTCCCACAAGCATAAGCCAAATTGGCCAGAAGTTATTGATCTTGTTCAAAATATTTCTCCGGTTGCTGGGAAATCTGCATCAAATTTAAAACATATGAATCATGACAAGAACCCAGAAGGCCAGTGTGGAGGGATATGCAATTCTTGTTGTTATCACCAAAAACTTTTAGTGCCATAGAGTATCTCAATAAATAGATGCAACATATTTGGTCAGTTTGTGATCCAAAGTTTTATCAAAGTAATTGGAAAAGAATGAATAAATTGGCTCTTTTTCCAATCAAAATAATGGTTGCCATCTAGCTTGGGTTTTTTACTCAAGGGGATGGTGGTTCCATCAACAAAACCAATGCAAGCTGGAAAGCCTTCTGTCTTCATTACTTGAGATATCTCTGTGCATTCTTCTTTTGTTGGCCAAGAAAAGACTGGAGAACGGAAAGATAGGATAGCAATCATGACTCTTTTTGTGTACAAGTCAATGGTTCCATAACTGACTGAGAATATACTGTCTAATTGATGAATTGCTTCTCCATTTCCATTGGATCCCAATATACAAAGAGAAATGGAAAGTTGGATAGCTGGATTGCATTGAGGATTCCAATAATTGTTCTGGAAGATGTGGTGGTCTTCAATCATCTCCAAAAGTTTTATGAATGAAGGCAATAAAGTTTGGAAAAGTTGCTGGAAGTTTAAGTTGGGGAGGAGATGAAGCTTTTGCCTTTCATACATAGGATTGTGGAGAGTTTTTCTTCTTGGAGCAATGTATTGCTTTTTTAATCAAGCATTCAAAGCCAACCAAGTTGATTCCAAATTGGAGTCTGAATCAGAGTCTCAATGGGATTCAAATGGTAACCAAAGTTCATTCAGCTTTTTTGTGTTTTCAACTTGCTGCCGGGAAGTTTGATTGGACATGTTGAGATGAGAAAGATGGTGATGGGATGTGGGGTGATTAGATGATGACAGGATTTCTGTGAAGTGATAGAGATGTGAACCAATGGAGATATGAAGTGATGGAGATGAGATGTGTGTGATGTGATGGAGATGGGATTGGTATGGATTTGCTGAGGCAGAGGTGCCAACAGGTGTTTTGGATCTGATGGATGGTGGATGGATGATGATGCATAAATGGCGGGTTTAAGGCGGGTTTAATGGCGGGTTTAATGGCGGGTTTAATGGCGGGTTTGATGTTTGAAATCTGCCATTTTCATGAAACCCGCCATTTTGAAATACACCAGTTAGGGGGTATATGTATATAAAAAACCTGCCATTAAAAATGGTGGGTTTTTTCAAAAAAAAAAGGCAGTTTTCTAATGGCAGGTTTGCTAACTCTGATACACGCTGTTCATTTCATTTTTATGTGTCAAATTAACTCAAGTGATCTCTGTCATTGAATTCCCCAAACAATTCTACCCCATACAGATCCCACAAGGGTTAGGTAGGCCTCATATTTGCCCCCAGGGCCACAATTAACATTTGAAAGCCTTGGGGGGCCCACAAAGCCCTCAAAGGCTTTTTTATGCCACTCCAGGCACTGTTGTAAACCTTAAAAATTTGAAAAAAACTTGATTGTCTACTTTGATACCTTTTTTGTATTTCCATGTCTTTCTAAAGTTTTCATGCCTTGCTAGGGTTGTAAAACATTCCAGAAGGTATGATCACAGTAAAAACATCTTTTTCATGCCAACAATGCCTTCTGGCCTTATTTTAGAAAAAGAATTCCTAAAATGATACATTTTTCAAAACATTTTAGTTATTTTTAAGGTGTGACTTTAGCCTGGGACTTATCACCTCACAATAATTTTACCTGAGGTTGCTTATACAATGATACCTA